>JAYDZE010010459.1:0-10421 GCA_034509125.1 Monilaria moniliformis
TTTGGTCTGAATGTCCGCGATACCAACCGTGACATCACTTATTCGGTGGGGAAACCTACTGAGTAATGGGTGTTACACGGTAGGGGTTGTACTAGGCCAAAAGATGGTTAAGGAGAGCCATGTCATCCAATATGCCTCTAAAACATTGAATCAAGTCCAAAGAATTATGACACGACGGAGAAGGAGCTCTTAGCAATGTTGTTCACTTTTTAAAAGTTTAGACTGTATCTATTGGGATCGAAGGTCGTGGTCTACACTGACCATGCGACGCTCAAATACTTGTTGGGAAAGAAATAGTTCAAGCCCAGATTGATACGGTGGGTACTTCTGCTGCAGGAACTTGATTTGGAAATCAGTGACAAAAGGGGAGCAAAAAATAAGGTGGCAGATCATCTTAGTAGGCTAGTTGGGGATGAGGACGGACAACCCATCATCGAAACCTTCTCAGAAGAAAATCTGTATGCAATATTGGCAGAGAAGCCGAAGAATGGAGATGGGAGTGGTGCACTTGATAACTTCAAGAGCTGGAGGAGTTACGCCTAGAGGCATATGACGCTACCATGTCGTACAAAGAAAATATGAAGTTGTGGCTTAACAAGAACGATGTTATTATTAGAGATTATTACATTAGATAAGCATAATAATGGATTGTATCATGGATTTCGGTCGTAGATATGAGTATTGGTCGTTAAAATTGCAACTTCGGGAGTTACGCTTTAATTGAGCTTCAATGGTACAAACTCGATGATTTTGAGGCTATTTTGACGAGAACAATGCCATACTTTGACATTGTTACATTAGATACAACATAATAAGATAATGTATGGTGGATTTCAGACATAGATATGCGTATTGCTCGTTTAATTTGCAACTTCGAGAGTTACGCTTCAATTGACCGTCGATGGTAAAAACTCGATTTTGAGGCTATTTTGATGAGAATGATATCGTTATTTGATGTTATTACATTAGATACATCAGAATAAGGGAGTGTCTGGTGGATTTCAGTCGTAGATATCCGTATTGCCCGTTAAAATCGCAACTCCGCAAGTTATGCTTCAATTGAGCTTCAATTGTACAAACTCGACAATTTTGAGGCTATTGTGACGAGAAAGATATTATTCTTCGACATTGTTACATTAGATACAACATAATAAAGAAGTGTATGGTGGATTTTGATCGTAGATGTGAGATTGTTCGTTAAATTCACAACTTCGTGAATTACGCTTCAATTGAGCTTCGACTGTACAAACTCGACGATGTCGATTTTGACGAGAACGGTGTCGTACTTTGACATTTTTACATTAGATGCAGCATAATAAGGGAGTGTATTGTGGATATCGGTCGTAGATATTGCTCGTTAAAATCGCAACTCTGAGAGTTATGCTTCAATTGAGCTTCGATGGTACAAACTCGATTTTAAGGCTATTTTGACGAGAACGATGTTGTTCTTCGACAATATTACATTAGATACATCATAACAAGGGAGTATGCCTATTTTGCTCGTAGATGTGCGTATTGCTCGTTAAAATCCCAACTCCCCGAGTTACGCTTCAATTTAGTTTCGATGGTACAAACTTGATTTTGAGGCTGTTTTACGAGAATGATGCCGTTATTTGACATTATTACATTACATACATCAGTGTGTGGTGGATTTCGGTTGTATATGAGCGTATTGCTTGTTAAAATTGCAACTCTGGAAGTGACGCTTCAATTGTATTTTGATGGTACAAACTTTAGTTTGAGGCTATTTTGACGAGAACAATGTCGTTCTTCGACATTATTACATTAGATACCTCATAATAAGGGAGTGTGTATTGGATTTCAGTTGTCGATATGTGTATTGCTCATTAAAATAACAACTCTGCTACTCACGCTTCAATTGAGCTTCGATGGTACAAATTCGATTTTTTAGGCTATTTTGACGAGAATAATGCATTTTTTAGATATTATTACATTAGATACATCATAATAAATGAGTGTGTGGTGGATTTCGGACCTAGGTATGTGTATTGTCATTTCAAATCGCATCTTTGTGAGTTACAATTCAATTGAGCTTTGACGGTACAAACTCAATGATTTTGAGGCTATTTTGACGACAAAGATGTCATACTTCGATATTATTTCATTAAAAACATCATAATAAGGGAGTGTATGGTGGATTTTAGTCATAGATATGCATATTGCTTGTCAACATCGCAACCCCGACGCTTCAATTGAGCTTCAATGGTACAAACTTGATTTTTGAGCCTATTATGATGAGGACGGTGTCGTTCATCGATATTATTACATTAGATACATCATAATAACGGAGTGTGTGGTGGATTTCGATCGTAGATATGCGTATTGCCCGTTCAAATCGCAACTCCGCGAGTTACGCTTCAATTAAGCTTTGATGGTACAAACTCGACGATTTTAAAGCTATTTTGATGAGAAAGATGCCTTACTTCGACATTTAATACATCATAATAAGGGAGTGTGTGGTGAATGTTGGTGGTAGATATCCGTATTGCGCGTTAAAATTGCGACTTCAGGTGTGACGCTTCAATTGAACATCGATGGTACCAACTACAGTTTGAGGTTATTTTGACGAGAACGATGTCGTTCTTCCATATTATTACATTAGATACATCATAATAAGGGAGTGTGTGTTGGATTCCAGTTGTAGATATGCATATTGCTCATTAAAATAACAACTCCGCGACTCACGATTCAATTGAGTTTCGATGGTACAAACTCAATGATTTTAAGGCTATTTTGATGAGAATGAAGTTGTTCTTCGATATTATTACATTATATACATCACAATAAGGGACTGAGTGATGGATTTCGTTCGTAGATATGCGTATTGCCTGTTAAAAATGCAACTCCGCGAGTTAAGCTTTGATTGAGCTTCGATGGTACAAACTCGACGATTTTGAGGCTATTTTGACGAGAACGATGCCATTCTTCGACATTATTACATTACATACATCATTATAAGGGAGTTTGTGGTGGATTCCGGTCATAGATATGCGTATGGATCTTTATAATCGCAAATCCGTCAGTTACGCTTCAATTGAGCTTCGATGGTACAAACTCGACGATTTTGAGGCTATTTTGACAAGAACGATGTTATTCTTTGACATTGTTACATTTGATACAAAGGGAGTGTATGTGTGATTTTGGTCGTAAAAATGCGTATTGCTCTTTAAAATTGCAAATTCGGGAGTTACGCTTCAATTGTGATAAAGTAGAACGATTTTGACATCTGCATTTTTGCATTGATCGGCGCTGTCATCGACGAAATTTGTAAGAAAGTGGTGGTGATGCAACGGAAAATAGTACGACTGGATAATTTGGTGATTAACCAAAGTGTCATTGAGAGCTACGCGGATCGGGCATATTTAATTTGTGTTCTAAAAGAGATGGTTGAACAACGCACTTATTTCATCGAGAGGGCCGGAGGAAAATTTCTCTATTCAACCTAGTTATGATAAATAAAAGTTATATTTTCTTCTCATATAGAATTTAATTAAATAAAAAAGAGTTGACATATCATTCGATTAACAGAAAAGTTAATATAAATCCGCTAGTCTTTTATAAGGATCAATAAAAACATATATAATATAAATGTACATTGACCTTATGATGTGTTTTGCCATATCATTTAAAAAAAATAAAAAAAATTGAAGGATGAGTCCATGTCACAAGCCATTTCACGCATCATATGTGCCACATGTGCGCCCCCAATGTAATACATCATTTTGGGTGTCGGAAATCATTTTTGGGATTAAAACATGATTTTTTTTAATGCTTTCCGGCTTTGGTACTTTTTTGTTGTCATCCTTAAATTGAGACCTTTTTTTTTTTACCGTTCCATAAGTTGGGACATCTAATGTTTATCCTAATTAATTAATGAAAACTTTGGTGGGAGGCAAACGTCCACAATTAAAATATACTAATTATAGTTAGAATTTAATAATTAATTAAATTAAATACTTCATTCATTTTTTATAAATGTACTCACACATTTTTGGCATAAATTTTAATAAATATTGGATAAATGATTAGATATGTGGGAAAATGACCCTACATTTGTTGTATGAGTATTGTATTTAATTGTATTTGCTAGTTAAGTGTGTGGGCCATGCTTGGTGTTTATATAAATAAAGTGATATAGTGAAAATAAAAAATATAAGAGATTAGTAGCGGTGTAGATTCCAAAAGATGAAAGTTCACATATATAACAGACATACTAAGATGGCAAATAAGGTCACTTATAAAAAATAAAGTGAGTATAATTTTAATCAATTAAAATAAAAAATAACAACAAAAACAAGGACCAGAAAGTATGTGTTTTGCTCAATTCAACTTTAAAACATTAAAATTAAATTTTAAGCTGTGTTCCTAAAATGTTTAAACTTACAAGTTGTTTGGCTTACAGTGATGCAGAAGTATCATACCTGGCTTGGCAGGGGTAGTTAGCGGTCTATTTTATTGATCAAATAATTTTTGATCAAGTTGAATTAATGCAGTTACACTTGCTTATTAAATTAAATAATTGACCACTTCATCAGGAAACATCCCGCAGCATTAATTTACATAAAATGCGTAATTAGAATGCTAAAAGTAGTATTAATAGAGAAATACTAGAACGTGTTGAGTTGAGGTGAAGTGGGAATCTGTTCAATAGTAGCCCACCACGTGAATAGGCAGCTGCATCTCGTCTAGTAACTATCACCCTACTTTTCTACATTGTTTTTCCAAGAAACTACATATTATTTAATGTAATATATGTATATATTTTCTATAATTCAGATATTTACAGCAAAAAGAAAAAATATATTCACTGACATGATATTGCTTATATGGAATTTCACATATAATTTTGTTTTTTTAGCATTTCCCAACAGCTTTATGCTATAAGAGCACCATCAACAACTGCTCGTGCATGTTGTTGCAGGGGTAGGAGTCAACAGCTCTGCCCTTGCACGCGGCTCCTCGCCCGCCCTCGTCCTTCACGCGCCGGTGTGGCGCACTCGCGCCTCTTGGCCAATGAAAGCGCGAGTGCGCTGCATGCGCAGACCGTATGAATGAGCCAAAAAACGGCCTTTTTTGTTTAATTTCATTTATAAATTAAATTAAGTTATTCTTTTTTAAATAGTTGTTGGTTGCTAGGTGTTTTATAATTTTTTTTAAAATTATAGCCGTTCAATGGCTAGTGTGTATATATATATACATATATATATATATATATATTTATTTATTTCTTCTTTCTATAAATACCACATCTTCACTTCATTTCTAACACAACAGTTTCATATCCTCTGACATTCCTCTATAATTTCTCCCATCTCTCATTCGTTTTAGTTTGTGTATCATGAATACTCAAAGCTACGACAATGTTCCTGAATAGCCTTTTTCGTTGGAGTATCTGCTCCGAATAGCTCGCAACAAAGGCGAGCTTTCCCTTCGTGCATTTGAGGAAATGCAGGCGGTCAATCAACCACGTCGGTGGACGTACGTGCACTGAAAAAGAGAAGAGGTTGATGCACGTCTCGTCGCGGATTATTTCTCAAAAAATCCGCTATAGGGTCCGGTCCGTATTCCGATGGCAATTCCGTATGCACAGGTCTTTTTGTTCGTGTTCATAGCAAATACGTTGGCGGCACGTGAAGAGTTCTTCCAACAGCTGACGGACAGCACCGGACGTCAAGGTCTGTCTACGGTTCTGAAATGCACATCGTCCATCCGGCAATCGGCGACTGGGGGATGTCCGAATCAATTCGACGAACACTTACACATCGTCGAAACGACGGACCGCAAATCTTTACAGATGTTCTGCAAAGCAGTTAAGAGTGCATTCGGCCCAGAATATCTGAGGAGGCCTACTGCCTAAGATTATCTACAATTGCTGTGTATGCACGAGGCACGACATGGCTTCCCCAGCGTGCTCAGGAGCATCAAATGCATGCATTGTGAGTGGAAGAATTGCCCAACGACATGAAGAAGTGCATATACAAGCGGCCACAAGGGTACTCATCCGACTATCGTGCTTGAAGCAGTGGCAGACCAACGACTTTGGATATGACATGCTTTCTTTGGTGTCGTCGGCTCCAACAACGATATTAATGTCCTCAACCATTCTGACGTTTTCAGCGACATATTGAGTAAAAGGGCGCCAACGATACAATTTATGGGCAATGGTCGTCGATACGACATGGGGTATTATTATCTAGGCGACGACATCTACCCGAGATGGCCAACCTTCGTGAAGAACATCTCTTGTCTTACTAGCTTAACACGTGTTCGTTTCGCCCAGAAACAAGAGACGGCGCGAAAGGATGTCGAACGAGCATTCTGCGTGCTTCAAGCGTTGTTAGCCATCGTCAAATATCCGACCGTACTTGGTTTAAATGCATCATGTACACTTGCATTTGTACAACATGATCATCGAGGATGAAGGCAAGGATGCGACCAACTGGGATGACGATAAACCTGCTGCACCTCGACCACCAATGATGCACCAACTCAAGGTGCACCTCAAGTATTTCGGGTATTCCATGCTCGCCGTTAGACAATCCGCGATAGAGAAATGCACGACAAACTACAAGCAGATTTGATTGAACACATTTCAAGCTGCTTCGGTCGTCTCGACGAGTGAATTCCTTTTTAAATTATATAATTTACAGCTTTCAATAATGTAATATTAGGATTTTAACTAATATAATTTCCGGATTTCAAAATATTATTAATTTTTTTTACGAAAATTAAATTAAAATTATTAAATTGAAAATTATAAGAATTTTGAAAAAAATAAAAAATAAGAGATTAATAGTGCAATGAAAAGTTAAGGCTCGTCATATGTTGTAGGTAAAAAATTGAGGAAAAAATTATTATGAAGTCCATGAATAATGTAAGAGAAATATAAAAGCATGCCCTATGTTGTAGATGCCCTTATAGATGTAAAACTATCATAATGCTAAAGATGCTAAAAATGAGGAATTTAGCTGCACAACAAACATGATTATGTATGAATTTCAACAAATTAACAATCTGATCTATATAATTTTTCATTACATCTTTGGAACCTTGTCAAACTCAAGTGGCATTTGCATACGAATACACAATACCACCACGTAACTGTAATACAATACTTAAATGTAAACCTAATTATTGATACGAAAGATTCCATTTCCGCAATTACTTATATCCAAAACTATAATTCTTTTACGTATGTCTGTATGTTTGAGTTTAGGTAGAAATCATTCCAATTATAGAAATTAAAAATGAATTTGTTCCACATATCTTGATTAAATGGATGGCTAGCAAAGATTTTGACACATGCTTCTCTAGATATCATAAGGTCTCTTTTAAAAGGTCTCTTTTAATTAAAATAATATATATTTTAATACCGTAAACATTGGAGGTTGTTTAGTGGTGGTATTCTTCTTCTTTATAAGAGTAAAAGATCAGAATATGAATCTCAATGTTCCACCCTTTTATTAAAAAGAAAAAAGATAAATCTTTTATATATATATTAAAATTATACTTACTTTTTTTATGCGCATGTTAATCATATAAAGAGATATGATGCATATTAGATTAACGTTACTATGTATATGTAATAGGATAAGTGCGAAATTTCTCATCCATGTCAAACTCGACTTCTTGATCAAAAATAAAAACGTGTGGGTTATTTGTTTTGTTTTTTTTATTCTTTTTAAATCAGTTCATGTTCGTCATACTAGATAAGGACAAATTTAAATATATCTCACATGAATAAAAGAACATGATAATTCGAACGCGAAAACTATATCTAAATATTCTAACTCATTATTATGTTCAAATATATCACATTTCCATATTTATAGTTCAAAACCAAACTTATTAATTTTATAGTATACCAAACTTACTATGTTCCCAATTTATTAAATTTGTCTAATGACAACCACCCTGAAATTATATTTAACAGCGAATTCTAAATTTATCCAACCACAAACATCCTAATCTCTTACAATATATTGCCAACATTAATTTGTGTTATTATATAGATGTGGCAAACCTTATCTAATAATTCCTCATGTTTTGCCTTCTACGAACACTAACTTAATTCATAAATTAGTCAATTTTATCAACCCCTAACAATTAAACCAAATCCCAACACATGAACTATGCTAGGTACAAAGAAAAAGGTAAAGTTCCAAATTAATACCAACAATCTACATGTGGGCTTGTGTTTATATTTGGCCCCACAAACGCACTCAAACATGCACTCTCAACCCCCCCCCCCCCCCCCAACATCCCTCATGCTTTGCTCTTACCACAAAATCCCTATAAAAAATATTACATGCTCAAAAGCCCTAGTAACAGATACTTATCGAGAAATAAAATCATCATACTACAAAACCCTTGTCAATTAACCCTAAGCTTATTGCAAACACTCAGAATTAATGGGCAACGCCGATGATAGTACGTACTCATCATCCTCCAAGTACGGCTCCCCGCCTGCCGCGGCCAGCCGCCGTGTGGCCCTCCCTCCGCCGCAGCCATTCGTGACGTCGCTCAAGAACACACTAAAGGAGACACTCTTCCCGGACGACCCCCTCCGGCAGTTCAAGAACCAGCCGGCACGGAGGAAGGTCGTCCTCGGCCTGCAGTACTTCTTCCCGATCCTCGAGTGGGGCTCGCGTTACACGTTGGACTCGTTCAAGTCCGACCTCATCGCCGGGATCACCATAGCTAGCCTAGCCATACCGCAGGGGATAAGTTACGCCAAGCTCGCCAACTTACCCCCTATCCTTGGCCTATGTCAGTAATTTAATTAATATTGTCTCACATTTAATTAAATATAAACATAACACCATCTTTTTATATATAACGACTTATTATTATTTTTTTTTTTTTTATGGTTATAGATTCGAGCTTCGTCCCGCCTTTGGTTTATGCTGTAATGGGGAGCTCGAGAGATTTAGCTGTCGGAACCGTAGCCGTCGGGTCGTTGCTAATCGGATCGATGTTGGGAACCGTTGTGAATGCTAGTGAAGATCCTAAGCTCTATCTTCATCTTGCTTTCACTGCCACATTTGTTGCTGGCCTATTTGAAGCTGCCTTAGGCATTTTCAGGTAAATTAATATTTTTAATTAAATTATATATTTTTGCTGCCGTTAGCTAGAGTAAATAAGGGTATCAATTTTGGATTTCTTTTCTATAAGAATGAGGATGATTATCTATAAATAAGGTTATACCATATATATGTACATGTCGTCTATCATTATTAGGTAATAGTAGCACATCGATAAGACAGTTTTTTGTAAAATTATGCTAAAGGTGGAATAATTATCAGTCAATTTGCCTAATCGCACATGCATGCTCATTTTAAAAATGGGGAATTTCCTTTTACGGGAATCCTTAATTAAGTCCTTATTTCATATGATGGTAATTTGTACAAAACCGATTTACCAAATACGGAACTTGTTCACAACAATTTTCATGTATGGTAGTACATATGTTTATGCTAATAAAATAGAATACGAAATTGAAACAAACAAGCATATGCAGGCTAGGGTTTATCGTGGATTTCTTATCCCATTCAACCATAGTAGGGTTCATGAGCGGAGCAGCAACGGTGGTGTGCCTTCAACAGCTCAAAGGCATACTTGGGCTTGATCATTTTACCCACGCCACCGATATTATATCTGTCATGCGTTCTATTTTCACTCAAACTCACAAGGTAACTAAACAGACTTGTTCATATTTATCATTTTTAAAATGACTATGCTTAGATTATTTTTTATATTTATAAAATCGTTGTTTTTCCGGTATTTTGTGTCATTCATCGTGCAAAAGCCTTCTCCACCAAACTGAAAAGCTTATTGAAATCTCAAACTCAAAATTTATGAAATCCAGCCCCCATCAATAAAATTTTCTGGTTATGCCCCTACTTTCAGTCATGTATATGTCAAATCCACTAGCTAGGCTCGTATATTGGTTTTTTTTTTCAGGCATATTATTTGCGGTCGAGAATTTTATTTCACTGATAACCAGAAAATTGAAGTTGACAAATCTGTAAATTAATAGTTAGGTGGCGACCAACTTTAGGTTTGGATCATTTTCAGAAAAATTTCGGCTGCTGTCAGCCATCAAATTCTTAGCTGCTTCCTCTAAATTAATACAGAAAAAAATATGGGCATGGCCCTCGATTGTACGTTTTGCTGCTTCAATTATCTGTAATTTACCCTACAATGTCAATGAATTCCACATCAACGATTGTTCATAAATTTCACAAGTTACTTGATAGAACGGGGATTTTTGGGTTAGGTTATGAGCAGGGAATTTAGAGACACACAAGGGTTTTTACGTGCTTCGATCGTAATTGATCTACGTCCACGGCACAAAGCGTATATCGTTTCTTGTATTCACTTGCTGAGAGTTTACAATC
>JAYDZE010010470.1:0-10420 GCA_034509125.1 Monilaria moniliformis
GCTCCAGCGGCTGAAAGCCCGGCTGCGGCGCGGCGCCTAGCCCCCCAACCCCGCCCTGCCGCGGCCGCTGCAATTTTTCATCCATTTGCGGCGGCGGTGTTCATGCCCTAAGAAGAATAAATATAGTTCTAGTAACTCATTTTCCTTAAATTTTATTCAATGTCATAATAATACTATCATGGGATATTAATATGATAAAATTTATCTTTATTTTTTTATATATTTTTCAACTTAAAAAACATGTGATTAAAAAAATTATAAACCATTAAAATATGATTAAAAAAATTCATATTTTCTTATCCCTCAATTTTTGCTTCTCTCTTTTTTCTTCTTCTTTGACAAGAATGATAAAACAAACAGTTAGTGAATTCAATCCACCTTATTTATTTATTTATTTATTTATGCCTGATTAATTTACTTACTCGTAATTCGTAAAATGCTTGATTTATTTACTAAGTAGATTTATTTAATTGAAACTTCATCACTAAGGTATCTTTGATCAATATCTGTAATTTATCGAAGGCTAAGTATCTTAAAGCACAATTACTCGTAATAAAATTGTATCTGCGGGTCCCCAATTATAAATACAACTGTCCCCCACACGGTTCACCCACTCATAATCAAAGTGAAGAAAACCATGGCACCCAAATCCCTTCACATTCTCCTCGCCTCTCTCTCACTTCTGGCGGTTGCGCTTCCCATCTCAGCCGCTTCCCGTAGTCACATAGTCGGCGGCTGGCAGCCAATCGCCAATCCCAAGGCACCGGAGATTGTTGAAATCGCGAAATTCGCGGTGGCGGAACACAACAAACAGGAGAAGACGTCCTTGGTTTTCGTGTCCGTGGTCAAGGGAGAGTCGCAGGTGGTATCTGGTATGAATTACAGGCTCGTGATCTCCGCCAAGGACGCCGCCGGCGCCGCCCCCAAGACCTATTCCGCCGTTGTTTATTCCAAGGCTGCTCCGAAATCCCTACAGCTCACTTCCTTCGAGCAAATTAAAGGCTAATCGCCGATTTTATATATATGGGGTGAATGCCGATCGCCGATTATAAGAAAAATAGGTATTTTCGTTACTGGCTGACTGGCCAGATTGTGTATCAGTTATTAAAGTGAAATAAAATTTCGAGATATTTGTATCTGCTTGCAGATTTGCAAGTTTTATTGCGCCTTCAGATTTTAGTTGAGTCATTTGTGTGGTGATCTTTTGCCATTTTCAGAAAGAAAACAAAAATGAAAATAATCTGGGGTTTTAATGCGTTCATGAACTAGAAATTTCTTGAAGATAGTGGTTGAGTTTCTAGGCTGTCGCTTAGAGTCACGGAGGTCTACGGGGATGAATAGCCCTTGTCGGTTTTCACATGTTTTTTTTTTTGGCTTTTATTTTTATTAAATCAAATCCAACAAAAAAAGTTTATGGGCTTTTTTGTCCATTATTAAATTAAATTCAATCAGTTAATTTTATTTGCAATTTCATGTACTTGGGCCCGCAGTGGTTTCTTTCCTTCAAAAGGAAAATGTCAAATATCATTGATCTCATGAATGATGTTGGATTTGTTGGATTCAGCCCACAGTTTAATTTCAAATAGTGCCACCTATAATTAGACTTGGTTAATGAGTGTTGTATTTTTTTTATAACAAAATTAATCTCAAAATTTCAAACCAATTAATTTCGAATAATCAAAATTTACACATAACAAAATGTTTGCACCTAAGCTGCCAAGCACAACAATTATAACTCGGTGAAAAGTAAGTGGTTGGGACAGCGGTTATAGATTGAAATAGTTTTCGGTGATCCTATTCGATGTGGAAATATTAGATGTGCATCTGTTATTAGTACTATTTAGGGTATGATCGTCAATTATATTCTCAATTATAGGGTGTATGATCAATCTACAACTTAATAACACTACATTGAAGTTGACCCATGTTAATAAGAGCAAACACAACAGTGCAACTTTATCCACGCCGAAGGCTCAGACTAGCGGCCCGCACCGCTGCGGCGCCCCCTGCCACCGATTGCTACTTCAACATCAGGCATTCAGCCGTGTTTTGCCACCACGTGGCCTTGCGGCCAATGGCGTGTGTTCGTGCGGCGCACGCACAGACCGGGCGATTTGCAGCAGCTTTTATCTTTTTTTAATTATAATCTGAAAATATTTTTTTATATATATTTTTTCAGCGGTTATCTTTTTTCTAATAATAATCCGAAAATAAGAGATGGACTCATTTTAAGGATGTGTTGTTGCAGGTGTTAAAATTTGAAGGAAAAAATAAGTCGGAAGCCCATCAATACTCAATAGTGTAAGGGAATGAGAAAATAAGATCAACTATTTGTGGATACTCTAAAATCTAAACTATGGTGCACAACAAATTTAACTTATAAAATATTGGTAATATTTTAACTTAGATATTTGGTCCCAAAAATAATTTCTCTATCAATTGTTACCATCTTAATTTTGAGTTCTTACGTGTATAACAAATTTTATTAGCAACTATAAATTTATCTTATGATGTGTTTGTTTTCTTTGTTTCTTATTTTTTTTGAAAAAAAAAAACACCCTACGATACGTATACTTAAGGAGAAGAATGTCCTACCCAGACAAATCTCATTTCAACATATCGTTTCAGTTGAAATAATAACATGTTACCCCAAAAAAATTGTCAGTAGTTGTACAAAACTTAGACCTTCCCAATTTGTAACAAACACATCTTTTGGAGGGAAATTAACTTGTACCATAAAAATGGAAAATTAGCTTGGAGAGGAGATACGTGATATACCTTTAAATATGTCTCAATCAAATCTATGGAGGCCTTTTTTTTGTAATGGTTGGTGTTGATAGGTGCTTTTCACATGAATATTCTGTCGAAATCTAATTAGAAAAAAGAAAAGAAAAAAAAGAGTGAAGATATTGGATATTCTCAATTTTCCGCTTTTAGAGAAAATAAAGAGAAATGAAGCTGAATTAAAAAAAAAAAAAAAAAAAAAAGGGACTACACGTGAATGTATGTGTAAAGGTCCTAAGTTGGGCTTCTTTTCGCCATTTTCATGTAGCATGCAGGGTCAATTAGAAAAGCGACTTCTCATCGGATACACTTTAATTTTGCCTCATCGATTCTTCAAGGGACGCCCGAATCCAAATAAAAATTCTCCCTAAAATTAAAATAAAAGAAAAAAGAATAATGAAGAGCAACTCAATCGATAAAGTGTTTTTTCTGAAGTCAATAAATTGCGTTCGAGTCATCAGAAGAGTGAATTTGTATGTGTGTCTTTCAAAAAAAGGGGTACACAAATTAATATGAAACGCAGCATAAAAATAAGTGGAACAGTAACTAAAATGAAAAACAACGTTTATCAATGTCTTTTTTATTCGTAAGAAAAAATCAATAGTTATTAGACCCAGAAAAGTATACATATATATGAACCCTAGATACTAATTGATTGAAACATATTCCACAATTTATTTTCGATTGAGATAGCGAGGGTTCTGAGCTGTGAGGTTTGTTAATATTTAAAAGATCCACAACATTATGCAACATATATACGCTAACATTTAATTAATTTATTTCTATAGTTTTCTTAAAAACAATTTGTATGTGTGAATTTTGTGTTTAAACATGCATGCAAAAGGAGCGAAAACGAAATATTATAAAGTAAAGATAATAATGATTTGCAAGAAGGCAACAAAAAGAAAGGTCGAGTATATAAATATTTCAAAAGGTTGAAGCAACAAAAAAAGGAAATAAACAATCAGAAAATTAAAAGAAAGAGAACATGAGATTAGCTGATATTTATGTTTAAGATGCTTCAGTCAGATAAGCAGATGCAGCGACCACGAAATCAAATTCCAACGTGCACCAAATATTAACAGAAAAGTAATGTAGCTTTAGCTATATTTAGTAAGCTTAATAGTACTAAAAGAAGCAAGTCAAACAATATTTTGTTGGGTCCAGATATAATTACAGAGATCAAAATTGAATTGAAATTAAGTACGATAAAACATACTTATTTGTTGGATTAGTTGTCCAAATATTAAGTAATTATGATCAGATATTTATTAATCAATTCAAATTGACGATTAGGAGGATTTTGTTCTTAAAAAAAAAGGAAAAGGAAAAGGAAAAGGAAAAGTAAAGGATTAGTTAAGATGAAGTGACAGTCACAGACAGCCACAGGATGGAGTAAACTAAACTGGTGAGTCATCCAATCGACATGATCTGCCTTCGCACTCGACATATATAAATAAATTTTCAAAACCCCCTCTGATCCCAAAAGCTCGAAATTTTTCTGTTAGGATACAGCCCGAAAAATCAGCTTTGCTGAATCCGAATCCCTAAACCAATCGCCAAGAATAAAAAAAAGTCCTACTAACTTCAACAAAATTCAAGGGCAAAATTTGGGGGGAGGGGATTTAACAATTTTCCAAAATAGGAGGGTGTCTCTCATCCGGCGGTAAACCGCCGGCGCAGCGGCCGCCGGCGTCACAGGCGGCTGTCCGAAGGCTTCCGCTACCGGATACCACCGACGGCGGTCCGGATAACGCTAAGATGAAGAGTCTGTTCAAGTCCAAGCCGAGGACTCCGGCCGATTTGGTGCGGCAGACGCGCGATCTACTCATCTTCGCCGATCTCGGCGCTCCTGATACTAAAGAAAGCAAGCGAGACGAGAAGGTTCTCCTGTTTAATTTCCTTATGCATGAATTTGCGTTTAGTTTTGGTTGATCTGGTGGTGCTTGTGTTTGACATTGTCGTCGAATGTGGACAAAAGACAAATTGTTTCTGTTGTTAGTTAGTGAATTGCGGATGCTACTGAATATTGATTTGCGGTTTTATTTTACTGCGATATTAATCGGCTCGGCGAGCTACTGTTTCACCTATTAATCATGTGTTCACTTACTTCATGATTGGGAAGCCTATATTTTTGTCAGTGAGGATCTAACTGATGTTGTGGAACCTTTGTCTTGATTGTATAGTTGATGACTCGTTGTGTTGAAATGTCTGCCTTATGTAGCGATTGGAATGCAGTAGAGTAGAGGATTGTACTATCCTTTTTTTATTCTAATATTATATCTTTTGCTGATTCTACTGTGTAGATGATGGAATTGAGCAAACTAATGAGAGACTTGAAACAAGTTCTTTATGGGGACAGTGAATCTGAGCCAGTAGCAGAAGCCTGTGCCCAGTTGACTCAGGAGTTTTTCAGAGAGAACACTCTTCGCATCCTAATTACATGTCTGCCGAAATTGAATTTAGAGGTACTTGTACGGTCAATCCCTAATTTGGTCACTAAAAGTTATCAGAGTTCTGCCTTGTGCATTATGCTTTATGGTTGAATTGAGTGGATCGAGTTAGGAGCACAATGTTAGAAGAGTGCTCTACTTCTTGATGTAGAAAATCTTCTAAATTTATAGTTTTTCAATCTAATTCTTTACCATGAGAAGTGAATGGATCTGTTGACTGATAAGATAATTTTGCAGACCCGCAAAGATGCTACTCAGGTTGTTGCAAATCTGCAGAGGCAACAGGTTCAGTCAAAGTTGATTGCGTGTGATTACTTGGAGAAGAACATAGATCTCATGGATGTCTTGGTAGCAGGGTATGTTAGGATAAAGAATTTGCATTAGATTCTGGATTGTTCGATCAAATAACTTATATTTCCAGGCTTCTATTAGAAATGGGATTTAATCTGATAATTGTGAAATTGCTTATATGAGAGGTCTTTAAGATGTTCTTGTTTACAATTTATTGACTTCAATTTGGTTTGCTGTTTGCATCTAGTTATGAGAACACTGAGCTGGCGTTACACTATGGTGCAATGTTGAGGGAATGCATACGCCATCAAATTGTTGCAAAGTGAGTAGATCACCCAAATTTTTACGCTTTCTGATATTTTTGTGTGGATAATTCTCACATATACAGTCACCGACTACATTGCCTGCTTTTTGTTTCCTTTATTGCATAAGTTTACTTCAATGCTTAAGTGCTGCAGATGAAAACCAACATTTTGTTAATTTTAGGGTGTGCTTTGTCCTATAGGTATGTTTTGGAATCAGAGCATATGAAGAAATTTTTTGACTTTATTCAACTTCCAAATTTTGACATTGCCTCTGATGCTGCTGCCACTTTCAAGGTTGGGTATTTTATCCGAAGTAGAAAATTACTTTATATATTCCTCCTTTTTTCTGTTTCAGTTATTTGGTTTACCGTTGTTTTTGCTGCATTATATATGTTCTGTAGTTGATCAATCATTGGTTGGTCTACTGACTTTACGTTTTAATTGATCGTGAGAAGGTTAATATGCAGTTAGTGTTAAATATAACAGTTTGGCATTGTACTAAAAATGTGGATGCTTGGATTTGGCTGAAAAAAAGTCTTTCATAGAATACCTCAGAGAGATATTTTCCTGTCACTATGATTTGAGGATGTGCTATCAGCTATGGATGGTAATGGTGAAAGTGAACTTATGATGTTTAATGAGATGTGCGACTCGGTGGTTAAGCTGGGTAGCATTATCTTTCATGACCCTATATCTTTCATGACCCTATATCTTTCTTCATGTGCTCTTACATGAATGGGTTACTACGTGCCCAACACCTAGATGATGTATGTTAAGCTGTGTGCCATTTTTCTCTAGGCACTTTTGATCTAAGCTGCTCAAACTTAGGATATGCAAGTTCTAGATTGTGCTCCTTAATGATGTCCTTTTTGGCATTTTTGGTATGTATACTGACATTAACATCTACCTAACAGGATTGACATCTTATTGCAGGAATTATTGACTAGGCACAAGTCAACAGTAGCTGAGTTCCTTTCTAAAAATTATGACTGGGTAAGTTTTTGCTGCTTTAGCAGCTAGATATAAGTTAATATTCTTCTTTGTGCTGCTTATTTCCTGATTTGATATTTGTGCCGTGGAGCTTTGAAAATTATTTCTACAGGCTTTTGTAAATCATGCTCATTATCCATTACTACTTTGGGAACCTGACATGCCTCATAATCTGTTCATGTGTGTCCTGCCCTGGAATTAAACAATGTTATTTCTTGGAGTCCTTCATGAGCTCCACATCTGATCCTGATTTGCTTGTCACCTTTTGTTCACAGTTCTTTGCGGAGTACAACTCAAAGTTGCTAGAATCTACTAACTACATCACTAGGAGGCAGGCTGTCAAGGTAATGTGTCTCCAGTGTCTCCTTTTTTGGCATTTCTGGGCATCATTCATATGTGGAACCATCATTTCTCACTGACAATTGTACGAAAAACAATGAAAACGCTTGATGGTGCAAATAAAGAGTTGCTCAATTCTTATCCTTTGATATGTCCCGTGCACAGTTGTTTCTGTATGGTTGACTATGATTCTGATTCTTGATGCACTCCTTTCAGCTCTTGGGTGATATCTTGCTGGATCGTTCAAATTCGGCTGTAATGACACGATATGTTAGCTCAAGGGACAACTTGAGGATCCTCATGAATCTTCTCAGGGTATGTTACTGTCTTGGCTTTTAGATTCAGTCCCGACTTTCCTTGCCATTTAAATGAGTGAAGAAGTGTTGAAAAATGTGTGTGAGAGGGAGAGAGATGTACATATAGGTAAGTGCATGGCAAATTCTATTTAAATTAATCTTAAGAAACTAAATGATCCGATGCTATTAGACCTTGCTCATTCTCAAATATAATTATCATGGACTTGAGACTGTTTTATTCTATGGTAATCAATATCTGAAGAGCTTGAAAGAGCACTACTTTTATGATTTTTATTGTTGATGTTTGCTGAATTGCCATATTCTGAACACCCTCCTGAACAAGTTAGATGATTTTATAATGGAATTCATTCTGAGCCCTATCATTTCTTTGATGTCTTTACTTGAAACTGCATCATTTATTAATACTGAACTAATGCCTATCCCTATCCCAGGAGTCGAGCAAGAGCATACAGATCGAAGCATTCCATGTTTTCAAGGTACAGTTTTATATTGCCGTCCAAGCTCGTCACATATAGTGGAAAGACTTGGATAACTCATAGCATTTTCTGCAATACAACTATGTGCAGTTGTTTGCAGCTAATCAGAACAAACCTCCAGACATTGTTAGTATTCTCGTTACCAACAGAAGCAAGCTTCTCCGCCTTTTTGCTGATTTCAAGACTGAAAAAGGTAAAAATGAGGAATGATAGATAATCTTTGAATATTTTATTTGATTACTGGCTGTATTTCTGGATTTTTGCTTTGGTTGCAGAGGATGAGCAGTTCGAGGCTGATAAAGCGCAAGTTGTCAAAGAAATTGCTGCACTTGAGCCTAAAGAGCGGCCATGAATTCAGCTCTTGTTAAGTGTATCAGCTGCGATGGCTGTCTTGTACCAGTAAATCTAGATGTGATCTTTCTTTTCTTTTGTCTTCTTTTTTTTTTTTTTTTCCTTTGCCATATAGAATTGTTAATTTAAACGAATCAGATCTCAATGTTGTGAAATACTGAGAAATCGATCTACAAAGTGCTCCCTGTCCAGTGTTGCATCTTTGGATTAATCAATATTTTTTAGATGTAATTTCATCTTGTAGTATCATTTTTAAACAAGAAAATATGAATCTTTGGGATTATCCTGTTATTTGTTCTCCATATCGTTGATCCAATATTTGCGGATGCTCATGATTAATCGACAACTTTTTACTGTTGTAAGAATTTTCGACGCCTATAAAATCTGTAAAATCGTCTTCCATTTTCAGACATCTATGTTTTTATCAGTAGTGGCGCTTCTCGTGAGGATTACTTTTTCGAAAATAGTTGCTTTCTCTGGCATCGTTTATAATTGTGTGGAAAGATACTCACGAGAATTTTAGAAATTGATTCGAACCAAAAATAAATAAATAATATTTCAATTCGAATAAAAAACTAGGATATTGGCATATGCCGTGTACAGAGGATCTTGGTTTGTTAGGAAAAGTTGGAATTCCAAACTTATAAACCAAGAAGGGGTGATCATGTGCCAGCTCAAAATTGTTGTTGTGTTAGTGGAATCAATATGAATCTTGAACACGTTCCTGTTAATAATTGGTCTGTGAGGTAAACCATTTCTCTAGGAAAATAAATAAATTCCAAATCCGTAATCCCAAATATTTACAGTATACACGTGTACAGCAAAATGAAGCAACTTTTATCTACAGTTATCTTCACACCATAATAACGCCGTCAGAGAAACGGTTAAGGGAATAGGTTGCCAAAGAGTCTTAATTTTGTATGTTTCTTTTCTTTTTTCTTTGTTCTTTTATTCTTTTTTCCCAATAAAGAATGAAAAATTGGCATCTGTGTAATGAGTCGATGTGCTATGTGATATAGAATAATAGATGGCACAAATGTTAGAAATTCATGCTATCATTCAATGATTATGCAGCGGAAAAATATACATACATGAATTATAGATCTAGATTCATAATTTAATTCATGTGGTTGAGCAGATATTTCACAACATTTAGAATGACTTACTTATTATGCAATCTCCTAAACAGTTAATCGGAATCAGCAGATGAATTCATCACTATCGGTATCCACGTGCATTTTTGATCCGATGTAGGAACTATTCCAGGCACAACAGTTCAATACAGAAAGCTAGTAATAACTGACAAAAGATTTGTTTATCTCACATGTTCTTTCTAAAAGTACGTGAATTGATTTCTCTGTTTATTTCTCTACAATAGAGAAATATATATAATATAACACCAACAGACCCTAGGCCCATGGACTTATTATTATCTTTTGTCTACTTTAATTAATTAATCAATCCAACTATTAATTAACCAAAGTCATCATAATCTAGTCCATATATATTTCAATCTCTCGCTTAGACTAGTATTAGATGTAATACGAAACACCAACTTTGTACCCTTGAGCGGACCAATAGTACATATAAATTGTGACCCTCTAGGCCCCCACTATTGACGATGATCAAATCAAAGTCTGCACAAAACTCCTAGACTGCGTTGTGCAGCGAACTCGTTATATGAAGGACGTTTATGTGAATTTGGTAATAAGCCTTCATTTGAAGTTTATGTTGTAACACCCCTTACTCGATTACTGAATAATCGAATAAGTGGCGTCACGTCCAGACAAAACTATATACATATTCCGAATATATTTTTTTATTATTAATTCAAGCAGTCGATGGAATTTAAAGTTTTAAAACCTGAAATGCTGTTAAAAACAAACGGTAGTTATTTAAACGTGTAAAACATGCACAACAGTTTTTCACGACCAATATACATATACATCAAAAACCTGACATGCCACATGTTCTATTATGTACAATTATTTACCCAAAAGGAACAGTGACTTGACGGGAGTCGCAGCTGCTACACCGACAATAACCTAATATGCAAAAGATGGTCTGTAGTGGGGTGAGCTCACTAGCTCAGTAGTATATTAAATGTTAGAACT
>JAYDZE010010481.1:0-10419 GCA_034509125.1 Monilaria moniliformis
AAATTTTCCATGGCCAAATATTGTGGTTCGTGGCAATAAATTTTACCTTTGAAATTTGAATTTAAGAGATACTACTTAAGTTTAAATTAAAATTTCAGATGCTTCGGGCATTTATTTTTAGGTGTCCAATGCAAAATATCAAAATTTACATTCTTCATGCAAATAAATGAATTTGAATAACACTACAAATAGGGTTTTTCGGTTTAATTAATTTTAAAAAGTTCGTACATTCACATTTTTAGAGTTTATAAATGCCTCGAGCATCGAGGCTAAAATAAATTAAAAAATAAGTTAAGACTCTTGTCGCAATCTTTAACTCAAGATGAATGTTGATAAATGAAATTGTTCAAATTTTAAAAAGTATGCAACCATAGAAAAGAGACAAAAAAAAAAAGGATAAAATAGTTATTTTTAGAGAATTTCAAGAAGTATATGATATATCAATTAAAATATTATATCACTACATAAGGTAGACTACTATACTATTATTAAATCCCCATACATGATTTAAAAAAAATATTACACAACATAAAAACGTGATTAAACCTAAAATCTCTTGCTAAGAAATTTATTACAATGCCTTTAATTTTCGTACTTAAACTAGGCTTTATTAACAATGACACAAAATAGCTAATACTAGTTTAGTACAAAAAGTACACCGTTGATTTAAAAAACACGCATGGGCTATAATGTATAATAGGTTAATAGGTTATGTGCCCACCTAACTCAATATTTAAATGCGCATTGGCTAAAGCAATAATTAAAATATTAAAATATCATAATAATAGTATACACCCTAATTATCCATAACAAATAAACTTATATTAATAAAAGTAGATAAACTATTTTTTGTTCTTAATTTTCATTATTGTAATGAAGACAATATTCAAGGATTTTTTAGAGAAACGGTACATACTAGGATTACTAAAACTACTAAAATCAAACTACATCATATACAATGCTTCCTCCTATTCCAAATAAATGTTTTTCTAGAATTTTAAATTTTTTCACGTAAAATGTCATTTAGATTATTTTTTCTGTCTCTTAAATTCATTATTATCGCTGGTAGCTCATCTCAATGCTCTCAATTTTGAGTCTTCATAAGGTGGAAAACAATTATTTTCCATTTTTTCCATGTTTTAAAGTAGATATTTGTTCTCGGACATGATGTAAAACTTTCTTAGGGCATGAACAACAAGGACGAGACCTCATCTTTCTTTTACACTATTCATGGGCCCTACAACAACTTTTCTTTTAAAATTTTACTCCCTGCAACAGAGACCGAGCCTTAACTTTCTCTTACACTATTCATCTTTTTAAAATATATATATATATATATATATATATATATTTGATAATTCATATAATTTTCAATTCATTGCAAATTTGAAATTTGAAAATATAAAATCAATCATGTCATTTCAAAGAGAAAAAAATGAAAAAAAAACAAAAAACAAAAATTAAATCGAAAAAAATGCAAAAAAAATTACAATTTTATATTAAGTGGGTTTCAAACACAAGTTAAAGGCAAAAAAGAAAACTCATTTGACACTAGGCCAAGAGCTTTTTTATGCAATAAAACAATACACAAATTATATAAAATCGAAAAATATCAAAATAGTAAAAAAAAAAAAAAAAAGATTTTTGCGTCATCACACGTCAGCTGGCCGCGAGCCTTACCTGCGGGAAGAGCTGCCTGCTCTTCCTTACTGCAGTGGCGGGATTTTTGCGAAAAAGAGAAGAAAGAGGAGCGGCTGCTGTTTGGATAATAATTGTGTCAGTCCAATTGTAGATGATACTAGGGGTTGGTATGATAACATTACCTAAAGAGTAATTATTGTGATAAATTTTATTTTCGACTCCAAAAAATATAACATAGAAAATTTGAGGATCATATGATAATTTTTTTTTCCAACTTTTATTATAATAAATTTGCAATAAAAAATAACATACCATATATTTACAATTTTTATTCGGCGCATATGGTAAAAAGATATTTCCGCAATTTGTGTGCACATGACGAGAAGGACATATCTTTTGAATAGAAGGAGTAAAAAAACCTACAACAACCCTATGGAGGCATTTTTAGTTTCAAACAATCTTTCTAAGATATCGATTTTATAACTAAAGTTTTGAATTATTATAAATTTTTTGCATCAGATTATTGACTTGGCATGTCAGAGGCTTATTTCTAAATTCTTTTCCAAAAATAAAAAATTACCGGTCCAATATGATTCAGTATGTCATTTTTTAAATAAATTAAATAACAAATTTATCTCAATTCTCTTTAATTTATTTGTATCATATTTGACACATAATTTATTAATTTTCTGGACGAGAATTTATACATTAGCCTCCGACATACCAAGTCCACCATTTGGCTCTGAAAATTTAATTCAAGAATAGATTTGATAATATTTCAAAAAGATTTACTATTTTTTTTTAAATGAAACAGATTTGAAAAAACTGTTGTACGTAGGTTGGGATAAAAATTAATATGGTCCAAGAAGCAGTTGTATATTTACATGCACGTACTATTTGAGACCTAACTATTTTACATGAAAGCAACCCGTTTCCTTTATATATACTGATCACCAATTCACAACTTAGATCATCACTTTCTTCTTGAACCGATTCATTTTCCTGCTGTTAATTTTCCATGGAGTTTCACAGCATTCTTCACTTTCTTGAAAACAAGAGCATGCTTATCACCGGTGCCTCTGGCTTTCTTGCAAAGGGTACTCTCTGTCACACACACACACACATCTTGCACTTGCAAATTCTCAAATATATATACATTTCTTGTGCAGTTTTTATTGAGAAGGTATTGAGGGTTCAACCAAATGTGAAAAAGCTTTATCTTCTTATAAGGGCTGCAGATTCTGCATCAGCTTTACATCGTTTCCATACTGAGGTATGTGTGTCCTCTGGCTATTTATTTAGGAAGCATTTGGTTTCAGTGATAAGACATAATTGACGGAATAATCTAACTTAATTAAATATTTAGTTTGCATGATTATACCCGTGATAGATGATGATTATTTTATAAGCCCAAGGTTGGATTGATTATTTAACCATACTCCTGGGTATATATAAAATTCGGAAAATAACCTTACAAAAATTATTATCGATTTTGTTTATCCTTAATTTTATGCTTTTTTGCATGATTAGATTTTTTTTTCTTCTAATTTTTTATAAAAAAAATTGCATTCTAGTTATAATCTTTCAATTTATCCTACATCATAATCAATCAATTCAAATAAAAAACTAAATAATCCAAATAATTCGATTCTACTATATTATATTAATATTATCTATCTCATCGACCAAACCAAACCTCTCCTCAATAGTGATCGTGGATATCAATAAATATACTTAAATAAACGATACATAGCTGATATGAAAAGAGAACATGATGACTATCATTACAATTTTTATATTTGCCAAATGTGCCTAGGCTAAAAATGGGGCTGAGCCAAATCGGAAATTTTTGGGCCACAATTCCATCGACCTCATTCTGCTCGAAAAATACTTATAGTCCATCTACAACCTAGATGACAAAATCCAAGCAAATATTTACTATTTATGTGTCATGTTTGCATTTTAAATTTTACCACAAATACCAGTAATAAAAAAATTCACAAATCCAACCGGACCTCTACTATTTATGGTCATACTACTTATATCTTTAAATCATCATTTTTTTTTATTAATCACTAATTTCATGATTAAAATTTCAAAATTTACATAATTAAAATCCTAATTTAACAAAATTACATAGTCGAAATAAAAATTTTATATAATTAAAATCTTAATTTTAAAAAAACTACATAACCAAAATAAAAAATTACAAATCATATAAGTCCTAGTTTGTGTCCAAGTTGGTCGACCAAGGCTTCGTGCTTTTGTCGTTAGGCCTCGGACATTCTCGACGTATCTTTGGACAACGCTTTGTAGTAGACGACATTGTATAAAATTGTTTCATCCATCGTACCCATTTTTCCGCATAAGCCAAGAAATTTCTTCTTAGCCACGGTTTCGCTGCTCGTCGTTGTTGGCGTCTTTCCCTTCGCATTCCCTTTATGACTTATCGGACAGCTTTTACTCTGCCCTGGCTTTGTGTACAAACTCTTCTCCATCCTGGGATGAAAATTGACGGCATCTGTGTCCCGCTGATTGAGTATTGGCCAGAGGTAGAGACCTTCTTTCTTTTCGGAGAAAATTCAGTACCGCTGGTGTATTTCGGGTGACTCTTAACAATTTCTTACACCTACTAGGACTTAAAATGCTTTTCTCATCCTTATAAAAGAATGAAAAAGCCAATTTTCGATGATCATCCTAGCTTCTGCCGCTCAGCCATACCTTCTGCAAATTGTTGATGTGGCCGGAGAATTTAGAGAT
This sequence comes from Monilaria moniliformis, assembly GCA_034509125.1. Classification (NCBI taxonomy): domain Eukaryota; kingdom Viridiplantae; phylum Streptophyta; class Magnoliopsida; order Caryophyllales; family Aizoaceae; genus Monilaria; species Monilaria moniliformis. Next base: position 4,402 of record JAYDZE010010481.1, read on the forward strand.
ATCATTTTGCACCCGGGCCAAATCTTTCGGAGATGGTCGTTATCCCGCTCGAGTGCCCTGGCAAGTTTCATTTTCTTGTTATATTTTTCTGCGATCTTCTTCCAAAAAACTCCAATCTTTTTCCAAAATACTCCAATCATTTGTCGGTTGTTGATATGCTGGTCTTCGGAGATGTCGACGAAGAGGCGTGCCACTACCTTTGTTTTCTCCAATTAATACTTATTACCTCCCTCCAATAAATACTTTTTGCTGCATTTGGCTGGAATATATTCTTCCACCTCGTCGACGCCGTTGTCACCGACGTGGATTCCCTAGTGACCGAGTGGACTTTCATTTGTATGAATTGTTGTTGCCAACTTGGATTGAGATTGAAATTGAAAGAGCTGGGAAATGGATTATTTGGATCCATTGCCTTTGATTTTAGAAGAATATGAAGAAGAGTGAAATGAATTGGAAGAATAATGGATGAATTGAGATGATATTAGATATGTAAGGGGGAAGAGATATTTATAGAAGGGGAGAATAAATAAATTAAAAATAAAAAAAATCTTATTACAACGCACTTTATAATTTAGAGAATAAAAAAATCATAACGAACTTGCGGTCTAGAAGATGTACTGGTGTGATTCGACTTACGATCTTTGAGTCATGAACTCATCCAATTAGATTACATGTTGTGTACCTCTTATTTTTGGACCTCGGTTTATTGTCTTGTTTTTGTACAAGAATATATATACTACACGCTGCAAATAGTTTCAAATTATGATGGTGGCACTGCTGAATATGTGGAAAAAAGGTATCAATTTTACACGATCCATTTGATTTATTTAATATGAATGGTGAAGGTGATGGGGAAGGAGCTATTCAAGGTAGTAAGGGAGAAATACGGGACAAAATTGAACTCCCTTATCCAAGAAAAAGTGGTTGTGCTATCTGGTGACGTCACGCATGAGTGCTTAGGATTAGAAAGCTCCACCTTGGAAAAACTGTTTGGAGAAGTGAATGTTGTCATCAATTTAGCTGCCACTACTAATTTTAATGAAAGGTATTATTATCTTCTTCCTTCCCATTTTAAATTTTCTTTACATCCATTCTACTCCCTTCGTCCACAAAAAATAGTCTCATTGGTGGACGGCACAGATTTTAATGCACAATTGGTAAAATAAGAGAGATAGAGAGAAGAAATGATTGAAGAAAGAAAAAGTAGTTGATAAAGTAGGAGAAAGAGGAAGAAAAAGTGGTTGGAGAAATAAAAAGTGGTGGATCATAGTAATATAAGTTGTAAATAAATTGATATTTAAGAGTATTGTGTTGTGAGAAATTTTTTATAAATGGAATAAGACAATTTTTGATGGACGGACCAAAATGAAAAAATGAAACTATTTTTCGTGAACGAACGGAGAATTTTTTTAAAATGTACAAATATATGACGCAGGAGTACTGGTTTATCTCTTATTTAGTTCTAACGCTACTTACTTGATTCATTACATATATTATCCTTGTAATGATTTATTTCTGACAGATATGACATTGCGCTTGGAATCAATACAATTGGAGCAGCCAATGTTTTGAATTTTGCAACTCAATGCACCCAATTGAGTGTCTTCCTCCACGTGTCCACGGGTCTGCATATTCTTTATTCAACTACATTATTATTTTATAATAATAATAATAATAGTAGTAGTAGTAGTATACGGCCACATTGGTTATCTATAAAGTTTGCACATTAGTTAATTTTATATGGGTATTAATGTTATCAAACTCTCTAAAGGTAGTTGTGTTATTTTGATCATATCGAGTTGCATGTATATATATGATCTAAAGAAGTGTTGAATTTTAGCATATGTAAATGGAGAGAAGGAGGGACTGGTTCTGGAGACGCCATTGAAGTTGGATGACACGTATAACGGGACATGTGGATTGGATATTGAAACCGAGAAGATAATTATTCACAAGAAACTACAACAACTACATCATGATAGAGCTTCAGAAAAGCAAATTACATTGGAGATGAAAGATTTAGGTTTACAAAGGTTCGTCAAAATTTCACCTATAATTAACGCAAGTTCAATTTTAAAGGAGTCTCATATGAGACAATAGTGTTAAAGTTATAATTTGAGTTTCTGGCTTGGACTCTTTTGTAACAGAGCAAAGAAGTATGGATGGCCAAACACATACTCATTCACAAAGGCAATGGGAGAAATGTTGTTGGGACATTTGAAAAATAACATTCCTTTTGTAATAATTCGCCCTACCATTGTAACTAGTACTTTCAAAGAACCATTTCCCGGTTGGATTGAAGGGCTCAGGTAATTTATAAATTCTTGATTTATTATTGTTTTCGTTGTCGTCGTCACCACTACTACTACTACTATTATTTATTATTATTATTATTATTATTATTTTATTTTATTTTATTTTATTTTGGCAGACACATTGATAGCTATGCGGTGGGATATGGACAAGGCAAAATAAATTTCTTTGTAGGCGATCCTCAAACTATAATTGACTTGGTCGGTGGCAATGCTGCTTTTTTTTTCTAATTATTTTCTCCTCTTTTTATATTTTACAAAAAAAAAAACTTTTTAAATTTGTGCTCACCGTTAATTATACTATTTAGCTATGAAGAAATCATAAATATGTCATGTATCATACACGTAGACCGTAATCTATAATTCAGGAAAGGACTTGAATCAAACTTATATAAAAGATAATATATAATTACATAATCATCAATTAATTAACCGACATATTCGCATACCCTAGATTGATTTAGGAAAGTTAGTTGGTATTGCAAAAATTTGGTGCAGATTCCAGTAGACATGGTGGTGAATGCTATGATAGCATCAATGGCGGCTCACGCCGGGGAATCAGCGCAGACGATCTACCACGTGGGGTCTTCGGTGTCGAACCCGGTGACCTATCATCGTCTTCAAGAATACGGCCTGCGTTTCTTCACAGAGCAACCATGCATCGGTAAGGATGGCAAGCCTGTCGTTGTCGGAAGGGCCACACAGTTGGCTACTAGGGTTGCTGTCCGAACATACATGGAACTCCATTACTTGCTTCCCCTCAAGGTTATTCGATCACTGTTTAATTTGACAATTGTGCCTGACTTTCAATTTACCTTTGCCTCTAAATACACACACTTTCAACTATTCTAAATTTTTATACGACTGTCAATTGACTTCAAATTAATGCAAAGATGGATGTTTGGAATGTTTATGACTGATGTACAAAATAATGTCATTAGATATATACGCTACTTCGGCTAGTTATGATGACAATAATTTGCCACTTCAGCTAGCCGTAAAAGCATTAATTTGGCGAAAATTGATGACCGTATCTAAAATTAGAATAATTAAGAAAGCTCAAATATTTGGTGGCAGAATTTTAGTTCCTATAAAAAATTAGAATTGGTGAAAAGTTCCTGTTTGTAGACGCAATTATCTTTTTAATTTAAATATTTAATTTAAATGTATGTTTTTGTGTTGATGGAATTTTGCTCCTCATCAGATTCTCAGTCTTGCAAATACAGCAAGCTGCAACTATTTTCAAAGGGTCTATCTAGATCTTTCTAAAAAGGTCATGTTCTTCATGCGTTTGGTCGAATTCCTTGGCCCTTATCTATTCTTCAAGGGAGCGTAAGTACACACACTCACACACACACACACACACATATACATATATATATATATATATATATATATATATATATAATAATTAACCTAATTAGTTTTTTTATTTTGATTAATTCGATTTGGGTATATATATGTGTATATGCAGATATGATGACATGAACACAGAAAAATTGAGAAGGGAAGTAAAAGAGAGATGTGGCATCGACGAGGATGAGATATTCTACTTTGATCCAAAAATCATTAATTGGGATGACTATTTCATCAAAACACACATGGCTGGCGTGGTCAAATATGCTTTCAAACAGTAATCGTTAGAAATAAGTTGGAGTTTTATTTATTGTACTGACTATTGACTGTCCGTAACTCTACCATTGCTAATAATATATTTAAATAAACCTTGTACCTATATATATAAATATATATGGTATAATATTGATGGCATTACAAAGTGATAGATCCAAGAAATAAAATTTGTGGAGTAGGAACTATCGTACGTGAGGTCGACGCCGACTCACCAAATTCAATAGGACGCCGACTCACCAAATTCAATAGGAAATTTTTGGAACTTACGAACCGACGATGGAGTCAGTCGATCCTGGGTGACCCTACCTAGGACCATCCCTACAAGCAATTAAGCATATACATAATAAACTGAAACACAATGATATTAAACAACAGAACGTAATAGAGAAATAAAACTGGTGGCTTGGATCTCAACCATTGCCTTTTCTTTTATTTTTTCATTTCATTTCTTCCGGTGGTGATTTATTGTTGTCACAATTCAACGTGAAAAAGTAAATACCAAAGTGCTAAATATAAAATTTGAGCCGTTTATATCTGAATATTTTTTGTTTAGAGGACGTTTACTTTGTGTGATATAATACATTAATAAAAATAATTTAATTTAATACATTCTTTACTTTGATGGATTTTAAGAATTAATTAAATATGAATTTATTTGACCATCTTGTCTTTCAAATATTCAATCAAATATGTTATCAGTCTATCTCGTCATTCAAAATAAACGTCTCCTTTTGGAATTGAATTATGAATTTGGTGTCTCGTAAAGAAATAGTTAGCTTCATTTTATGGGCCGTTAAAACCGGGCCCAACTAGCGGGGAATCGATAACTTTTTATGAAAGATGAAAAACGAGCACAATGTGGGCACACAAACACATACACACATATATACATATATAATCACACAACTATCAATAAAATAGTAAAGAATTTGAATTTGAAATAATTTGATAAAGAGATTATATAAGTACAAAAAAATAAAATAAATTAAGTCGAAAATAAAAATCACTATTTTGAATAAACATACGAATAAAGCACGACGTGGAAAGATATTCACGGCCGACATAATTAGGTAAGATGTGTTTATGATAAAATGATGATAAATTATATTATTGTGATCAAAGCTACAAATTAGGTATTTATTTGTTATACTTAAATTATTATAATACACTTCGTTCAATATTATTATTTATACAAACAAATTATCACTTATCTCAAACAATTAACTCATTTTTAAGCCAAAAAAAGCAATTAAAATCCCCGTATATCGCACAGGTTAAACACTAGTACAAATAAAGCACGAAGCCGAAGGATATTCACGGCCGACATAATTATCTCCACAACTATCTTTGTCAATAAAGACAAAAAAAAAAAAGATGTGAAAAAAGGGAGTAATTGAACTAATGAAATAACTACGTCCTTTTTTCCCCGATCTGGAGGTGAAGTACATGTGAATAGATGCATGTCAACATCATCGTACGCTGAAATTCATAATACTCATCAATTTCTCATTTAAAACGTGCAAAATGTGATTTTAAGTTAAGTGTCAGTGATCGATTTTCCAAAAGTAACAGCAATCCGTTGCCTTTTTTTTTTTTTTTTTTTTTTTTTCTGCCTGTTAATTTCAAGTTGTGAGATACCTACTTCAAATTGCACACTTGATTGTCGGCGACTGCCCACAACTACCAAAAGGGATTGTAGTAAAATTGACTTCTCATGCAAGTAGAGAAAACGACGTTAAGTCCATCAAGTACAATATTGTGAATAAGGTAAACAAAAAAGAATCACGTCGACAAGATTTGTGACTGATATTGAATTCAGTTTTTTTGTTATAAATCCAATTTGAATATGGTTCGATTTATTTGGAGTTTTATGGAGCTTTGAAAAATACATTTGAATGTGTTTATGGTGAATAAGTTGAACACAATAAGGTTCATTATTCGAACTAGACTGTTTTATCTCTCCTTTTGGTTGGCAAGATAGCGAAATATCGGTATATCGGACTTATCGTACCGAAAAAATACCGAAAATATCAAAATTTCGGTATACCGTAAATTTCGGTAAGGTATGATACCG
>JAYDZE010010492.1:0-10419 GCA_034509125.1 Monilaria moniliformis
GACTATAAATGACTTGGTTGAGCTAGATTCGTGTTATAAAATTCCAACGACACACGCACGAGTTTATGCCCACACCAGACTGCACTAGAATTAATTAAACTACACATTTAGTATATAATTAAAATCAAATATAATTTATTGGATCTAAAAATAGATGACTATGATTTTCAGAAATCTATTATCATTATAAATGCATACCAAAAGCTTCATGGGAGTATATATGTCCAAATAACAATTTATACGGTAGTTAATTTTAGTTGTTGGCGGAATTCGATGAGTAATGACTTCACTAGATATGCACACAATATTAAACATGGATTTTTCTCAAAATCTAACCAAACTATGAATCCAACTAACATGTTAATTCAAAATTTATATAATGAATGTTACAAATGATCAAAATTAATAAATACAACTAACATGTTAATTCAAAATCATCATAACTACAAAAACCACATCATCATTATAACATATGCATAATATCATCATAGCACTCGGTGTATATTATTATATTACCAAAATAAACAGTCATTGTCGATTACAATGAATCAAAACATACGCATATATAATGATTACATAAAATCATTATACAGTGTGTTCACATGCATTATATTACAATTACAAAATCATTATACTCATTTATAAGGATTACCAAAATATATTCATATATAATGACTATGGAAACATGAAATTTTAAACCACGATCATCATAACTTGTATTATTATATCATCATATGAGATTAAAGTTAACATTATATACATAATTTATATAGGGATGTCAATTTAGCCCGAAATCCGTGGGTTGGTCTGATTAACCCGACAACCCGATAGGGTTAGGGTTGAAAAATCTCAACCCAAAAAAAATCTCAAACTGAATGACCCTAAACCGAATAGCCCGCAACCCGATAGGGTTGGCTCGAAGATAGCCTGAACTCATAGGGTTGACCCGAAAATTAGCTAGTTCTTGTTATTTAGTTTTCAAACTTTATTAATTTATTTATTTTCCAACTTTTGGAAGTTTGTATAATAAGATTTTTTTCAAATATATGTGAAAAAATGCATTTTGGTTCAATATTCGAAAGTTATGTTCATAATTTCACTTTTCTGTATTTTACTATGACATTTAATATAAAATATTTAGATTTAATTTTTTTAAATGATAATCTATTTCTCTAAAAGCTACATATTAGTTTTGAGTTGAAATGTCATTCATTTATTAATATATATTTTTTGTTACAAATATACCATTATCAAAATTAATTTATTAATTAAAAAATTTATAAATTTTTTTAGTCCGATTGGCCCGATGGGTTAGCCCGAAACCCGATAATTCAGTGTTAGAGTTGATAATTTCTAACCCGAAAAAATTACAACCCGAATGACCCATAACCAATAACCCGACAACTTGATAGAGTCGGCCCGAACCCGAGCGGGTTGACTCGATTGACATCTCTAAATTTATATATTATCATCATTATATCGTTCTCACTAATGGGAACGTGTGAATGACAATAATAAACATCTAAACTTAATGCAATACCGATATCATTACGCAACGTACTATATGTCATTATAATATTTGTGGATCCCTATTATTACAAAAAACTCTTATAATTACATAACAATAAACATATATGCATAATACAGAACATATATCTTTACACAATGTATTAGATGTCATCATAATATTTTTGGATCCTCATTATTACAAATCTTGTAGGTTATCATAACCGCAAAATATATCATAAAAAATCTCTCTCCATAAATCTCGTAGGTTACCTTAACTACAAAACATATCATAAATAATTTCTTCAAAAAAACCCCTACATGTTACCATAACCGAACGATTGTTAGATTACAAAAATATCCTTTCGATTATAATATATAAATAACTCAATACCAAATGACTTATTTATATTTACTGCTCCAAAAATCATGCAATTACGTGGATTTGAACACACTTCTTTCTAAATATATATTATTAACTCGAGTCCTTGTTTTGTTGGAGAATGACTCAAGTTTTTTTCCCGTACTGAATTCAGCTTCATATTAGATGAATAATAATCTTCAAAAATCACCTTGATGTTGTACGTCTATCTCCATATTTTCTGTCTCTAATAAATCCTAGCTTATATTTTATACAATAATATTATTGTTGTGTAGTAATACCCCCAAAAAAATTGTTGTATAGTAGGACTTAATCTGACTGGAGAGTATTAAATAATACAAACAGAGACATGAGCCAGATGAGGAAGGGGTGGTGCCCATTAAGGTCTAGGAGTGTGATGGTTCAGTCCATAGATCAAATACAAGAAATAAAGATGGGTTTTCTATAAGCTTGATTTTTTATGTTCGACCTAGAACACAAATTAGCATATAATGTTAATCCATTCCACTTAAGAATCAATGCGACTTACGCCTTTATTATTGGGATGAGTCGAGACCTGTATTAAACTTATTGAATATTCGGTATTCAAGATATCAAATATCCATTAATTCATTAAAACTCGTGAAAACTTAAATTAATATAAAAACACACATTTACACAAGCATCCATCAATTCATTAAAGCTCGAGAAATTTTAGCCCCATGATAAAAATGAAACAAATTAAAAATATATATATTATGTGACAACTTGTAAAAGTCAGGTGCAATTAAAAAAAAACATATAATTCTTGTATTTACAAGTCAATAACCTAAAAATATATAATTTAATATCACATTTACGAATATGGTAATACATAGAGTAACAATTATTTCAAATTGTACGTTTCTGATCTCGATTTATTTTCATCAATTTCCTAAGAGGACGTAGTAGTAGTAGTTAAAATTAACCTTATCCAAAGTCATGAACCATTTTTACTAAAACTCAACTGGACCTCAATTTGAATAGCACACCACTGATTTCACAAAATTAGTCATTTTTTGGAATATCCCAAAATAGTCCAATTTTTTAATCAGAATAATACAGTCTTTGACTACAATGACCTTATTTAATATTTGTAAAAGTGATACGTGGAGCAATGAATTGAGATAAAATAGAACAATTGTATAGAATTATCTTTTCCAAAAAATATTAAATATATTTTCTTAAATATGAGTAAAGAATGAAAGAGAATGTGTTGTTATTTTATTTTAATTGTTAGTTTGGTAGAAGGGATTGTGAGCATTGAAACCATGATCTCACTATTAACGTAAAGAGGTTTCATAAACAATATATATTTATGAAAGTTTGGAACAAGTTATTACAACTTAAATAGGTCAAGACCACAATAAAATTCAATTTAGTTGGTAAGAAGTTTCCCTTCCAATTATAGGTCGAAGATTCGAGTTAAGTTACCACAGAGTAAATCAAGAATTATTATTGTTTTTTTTTTTCAAAAAAATAAAATGAAACTTAAGTAGGTCAAGATTGTCCGCCTTTATCTCAAAAAGGAAAAAAAATTACCCTAAAAATCACCCTAAAATGTAAATGGGTGGAGCGGAAAAATTACCCTAAATGAAAGGGAAACGTTTCGATAGTGATAAAAAAAAAAGGAAGAAAAAGGTTTGACTTGTGCATGTGGGGGCTCACTCTCACATGTAACGCGTTTTGCAGCCAATGAGAAACGGGACACGTGTCGCCCAAAATATCCATGAATTGGCGTTTCGTGGGTTTTCTTTCATCATATCTCGCAGTTAAAGCTCGCATTTACCCCGCCACCCCAATCCCTTATCGTATCTCTCCCATTTACCAATTACTGTTACACTCTTCCTTTGAGAGACAGAGAGAGAGAGAGAGAGAGAGAGAATCGCATTAAACAGCAGCTCTCCACAACGCTGTTGAGAGAGATAGGAAGAGAGAGAAAGAAACGACAAAAGATGTGTGTTTGGTGAAGAAACATATATAGAAGAAGGTTGGGAAGAAGAAGAAGCAGCAGCAGCAGCAGCAGCTTTAAAGCGCACAACCGACACGACTCGTTCGGTATTTACTCTCACTCGTTTCTACCTTTTCCTTTTATTCGCTTTCATTTTTTCAACTCACTCATTTAATTTCCCTTGCATCTATTAAATTTTGCTATGCATATTTGAAATGCCAAATATCAAGGAGAAGAATAGCCAAAACCCTCAGTTTTTTTATCTAAGGCCTAAGGCCTAAGGCGTTTGCTATAAATTGTTTTGGCATTTTACTTTGATTTCCATTTTCCTTTTTCTTCCTAGCCACCTTTTTGTGCAAAAAGCAAATTCCACGAGCAGATTGAGCGCATTAATTTGGACAAATTATCTCACTTTTATTGCCATTTCCCGTTTCTGCTTTTTCATTTTTTGTAACTGAGGTAGCCATTGTTTGTGGAAAACGCAAATTCTGGGAGAAGATTGAGATCATCAGAATGTATGGAGATTGCCAGGTTCTGTCGTCATCAACGGTGGGAGGACACCCTATTTCATCAGATAATTCATCTCTCTACAACTCCTCCATTCAAAACCCCAACTTCAGTTTCATGGCCAACATCAGCCCTTTCAACATTTTCTCTCCGATTCTCCCAGTAAGGATTTCAAAAATCTCGACGCCTTATAAAATCATCCTTTTGTTTTGTGGCAATTGAAAAATGGTTAATTGATTCTGAAAGCAGAAAGAAGAAACCGCGATGGCCAAAACCAAAGAGGAATTAGTGGAAAGCGGCTCCGGCAGCGAACACATCGAAGGAGCGTCGGGCAATGAGCAGGAGGCGGAGCAGCCGCCGCCCGCCAAAATCAAACGCTACCACCGACACACTGCCCGCCAGATCCAAGAGATGGAATCGTGCGTCTCTCTCTCTCTCTCTCTCTCTCTCTCTCTCTCTAGAAATGCAATTATATTTTAAATTAAGAAATATTTTACTGATTAACTAATTTCCCACATGATCCAGATTGTTCAAGGAATGCCCGCACCCAGACGACAAACAACGCCTCAAACTCAGCCAAGAGCTCGGCCTCAAACCGAGGCAAGTCAAGTTCTGGTTCCAAAACCGCCGCACTCAGATGAAGGTGAGCGAGCATCTAGAGAGAGAGAGAGAGAGAGCTTTCTCTGTCATGGGGAATCCTAGAAACCTTTATTTTTATTTTTGATTTTTTCATATTTTTGTCCAGCTGTTAAAAAGGGATATATAACAGTAGGTAGGCATAAAAGGTCAAAACGAAAGAGCTAACAAGTCTCTAGATGGCGTATGTTAGCTAGCGTGCACCCACCATCCGCCATGAATTCCCACCTCATTAAGTTAGGGTTACTTTCAAAGCCTGGCATGGCCATAAATGCCCCCAGTGGGGGTGCGCAGTCAACCCCAACTGCTGCTGCATGGACTCTCCAACACTTTAATGCGTGTGGTTTAGGGTCTGTCTTGGACAAATCATTAAATCCTGATTTGCTCAACTAAGATTAGCCAAATAATTATGATACTGTACGTATTTAGGCACAACAAGACAGGCAGGAGAATGTGGTGCTTAGGGCGGAGAATGAGAGCCTCAAAACGGAGAATTACCGGTTGCAGGCCACGTTGAGGAATATAGTATGCCCCAACTGTGGAGGTCCCGCCGTGCTCGGGGAGATGGGCTACGACGAGCAGCAGCTACGGATCGAAAATGCACGTCTCAAAGAGGAGGTATACCCTAATAATTTCTTCTTCTTGTCTGGAAATGTTGAATAAATTCTTGCAGAATGCTTGTATTTAATTGATATACTAAATTACGATGATGTTTGTCTCTTTTAAACGTTTATTATTGCCGTCATTAGATGAAATTTCAAGTAACACCAGATTAACCTGGGTATTTGTTATAAATTAATCAGTTAATATATGTCTTTCGTCATAATTATTAAAATGATTATAGTTTGTTCACTGCCATGTGTGTAAATTTATATGACAACATAAATAGCGGTCTTCCTCACGAATTAAAATGCGGCCTTAAAAAATGTGTAATCGAAGAAAGCAAGAATCTCAAGAAGAAATTTTAGGAAGGATTATTGATGGTATGTATATATATGCAATGCAGTTTGAGCGCGTATGCTGCATGGTTTCGCAATACAATGGGCGACCAATGCAGGCAATGGGGCCAAGCTCCAATCTGATGCAGCAGCAGCAGCCTCATCCATTAGAATTGGACATGGGCGTGGGTGTTTATCCAAGAAAGCTTGATGAAGAACACATGAGCAACTGCCCTTCTGACATGATACCTCTTCCTTTCATGCCCGAAACCTCCCATTTCCCGGGCAACACTCTGATCTTGGAAGAGGAGAAATCTCTAGCCATGGAGCTCGCCATGTCGTCCATGAACGAGCTGCTGAAGATGTGGCAGACGGGCGAGCCCCTTTGGGTTCAGGCAGCTGATACAGGCAAGCATGTCCTCAATCTTGAAGAGTATGCAAGGATGTTTTCTTGGTCTGCCAACCTCAAGCAGAATCCTCATCAGCTGAGGACTGAAGCAACCAGAGATACTGTGGTCGTGATCATGAACAGCATCACCCTTGTTGATGCATTCCTTGATGCAGTAAGCCATACATACATATACATAAGAGTGTTTTCTTGCTTCAAGAAATACTCAAAGTTTTGGATATTGTTGTTTTTGGTTGTAGAATAAATGGATGGAGCTGTTCCCTTCCATCATTTCTGGAGCAAAAACACTTCAGGTAGTGCAGTCAGCGGTTCCTGGCCATGCAACTGGTTCTATCCACTTGGTAAAGTAGTAATCTTATATCTTGATTCGCGGACGAAGATTTAAACAATTAATTAGAATTGCAATTGTGATAGTAATTTTCAATTAATTAATGGCAGATGTATGCTGAGCTACAAGTTCTTTCTCCCTTAGTCCCCACACGAGAGGCTCATTTCCTCCGCTACTGCCAACACAACGCGGAAGAGGGAACGTGGGCTATAGTCGATTTCCCAATCGACGGCTTCCAGAATGATTACTCTCCTTCCTTTCCTTACTACAAGAGGCGTCCTTCTGGATGCATCATTCAAGACATGCCTAATGGATACTCAAGGGTCATTGCCTATTCATTAACACATTACATTAATGTATATATGAATTGCTTCGCGTTTACCATGTGTTTTATGTTATTTTCAGGTTACGTGGGTGGAGCATGCCGAGGTTGAAGATGGACCGATCAATAATGTATTCAGCAGTCTGGTCAGCAGTGGCGTGGCTTTTGGCGCGCAGCGGTGGCTCGCCGTTCTGCAGCGGCAGTGCGAGAGGCTTGCCAGCCTCATGGCCAGAAACATATCTGATCTTGGAGGTAACTGTTTTAATGCTAAGATCAAATTAATTGCTAATTATTAATGAGTTTTACATGATGACAGTGATCCCATCGCCTGAAGCACGAAAAAGTGTGATGAATCTTGCGCAGAGGATGATTCGTACATTCTGCCTCAACATAAGCACTTGTTATGGGCAATCGTGGACAGCCCTTTCTGAATCTGATGATGATACTGTTCGAATCACTACCAGGAGAGTCACCGAGCACGGCCAGCCTAACGGCTTGATTCTCAGCGCCGTCTCCACTACTTGGCTACCCTTTCAACACAAGCAGGTTTTCAATTTCTTGAGAGACGAACGTTCCAGAGCTCAGGTTCCATTTTTTTCCAATTCGATCTTCTCATTTTGTTCTTTTCTCAATTCATAAAATAATTAATTAGTTTCGAACTTGTTCTACAGCTGGACGTACTCTCAAATGGGAATTCACTGAATGAAGTAGCTCACATTGCCAATGGCTCGAATCCAGGAAACTGCATTTCTCTTCTTCGCATCAATGTAGGTCCAATTGATTAATTAGGGTTTTTATTCCTTTAAAACGTTGTGCTTATATACATATATATATATATATAGGTTGCTAGCAACTCATCACAAAGTGTGGAGCTGGTGCTGCAAGAGAGCTGCTCGGATGATTCAGGGAGCTTAGTAGTGTACGCGACAGTGGACGTGGATGCGATTCAGATGGTGATGAACGGCGAGGATCCATCGTGCATCCCTGTATTACCCATGGGGTTCGTCATCGTCCCGGTCACTAACAACAACAACAATGAATCAACTAAAGAATCCGGATGCCTCCTCACAGTCTGCCTCCAAGTTCTCGCAAGCACAATGCCTAACGCAAAGCTCAATCTCTCAAGCGTCACCGCTATCAACCACCACCTATGCAACATCGTGCAGCAGATCACCGCCCTTCTTACCAACAGCAATGCCGCCGACGCTGACGCCCCCAAGCCCACGGCTGATTGAGAGATTAGTGCAGTGAAGTAAAATTAGGGTTAGAGTGAGTAGGAAAATAGGAGTCAAGAGCGCACCAGATGGGGATTTAAGATACAACTCCTTGCTACTTGTTAAGGCTCATAATAATTAGTTTATGGCCTCACCACATAGCAAGGGTTGGTTGCTTGGTTCGGGTATTGACTTCTTTTTCTCATTCATTTATATCAATATCCAATATTTCTTCTCAAATTACAATTCATATGCCTTAGTTTATTGGATTTTACTATATTTGCACATGTTTAAGGTAGTTAATCGCAACTACCGTTGTCAATGTTGTGTTTGGCCCATTTTTGTGTTTATGAACTAATTAATTTCTCCTTGTACCTTTTCTTACCACAAATAGGACAAGCTTATATATATTATAATATGAATGTGCCATACTTATGAAACCATCCCATACCATCAAGATAAAATAGCACCACCAGTACATATCATTCAACGGATCCTACCAATTAATTAACTACACCTCTCACTCTTTCATATACTATTAATAAGGAACTAATCTAATTCAAAAACTGAAAAATGAACAAAAAAATTAGATGTCATGGATTTTTTTTATAATAATATATATACAATAATGCTTCTTTCTATTATAATATTATATACATATAACGTAGGGAGGAGATTTAAATAAAAACTTATTTTTATTATGAGAGGGGAGAATCATTTTCAGCTATTCGATCACGAAGATCCTTGATAAATGCATATTCCTTATTGGATGAGTGCAGTACAAGTGTTTGAATCTTATGAGGAGCAATAATTTCATTCTTTTGGAATACAATTAATTTCATCGTGAATACAATGAGTTTATACGTTCAATGCAACGATTTTAACGATAAAAAGTAGTTTTTACATGAACTCAACCCTAATAATATGTCTTGCATAATTACATTTTTATATTTACATTATTGATTGATTTATAGTTATCATAATAAAGAAATTTATTTTGAGAACTTGTGAAAACCATTCCTAACGTGAGAATGTATAAATAATTTTTTTATATGTAATGATATTTTTGTACATGTACAAAAATGCGGACAACAATATTTTTATAATAAATTTTTATATAAATACAATGATATTATTTTATAACAAGGATAAATTATACAAATTAAGATGAATTGTCAAAATTAGACTTTAATTCTTACACTAAAATTTATTTTTAGATTCATCCATTGCAAAGCTATGACTGCATTGTAACACTCAATATTAATCTTTTGACCCATCATTTATGATAACACATTAATATTTCCATCTCTATGTACCACACTATTTCACATTCTTCACAACTTCTTAAATATTACCTCAATACTTTAACCAAAAAGATGCGAAGCTGCACAAATTTGAATCTAGCAGCGTATCCTGTGTTCATGTTTCTGGCAGTTTCTTATTTTCTTCCCTGTTTTTGGAGGAAACATGTTTCTGGCAGTTTTGAGTAAACACTTTTGGTGGAGAATTAAGAATTAGGAATCAAGATTGAAGATTTATATATATAATATTCGGGGTAAGCAAATTGAAGTTTGTTGGTGCAAAATTAGATGTTTAAAATTTATTATTTTGAAGATGGAGTGATATAAATGGTAGATGAAAGGGAAGGGAGCATCCCTTATATTTATTATGTTCCATTACTTTTCCTAGCAATGTACAGTGTGGAGTTTGGACCATATTTATGTTGTCTATGGAGGGAGGTTTCAAATTTTGAATTCTTCATGTTTGCACGACCAATCAAGACTACATCGTCCAAAGACAAAGTTATATGAAAAAAGAAGAATATTTATAAATTCAAACTTGTATACTCATTTAATGTCTCTCCCGTACGTACTAGGTCAAAATTACAGCTTTGGTCTCTAACTAGAGCACCATCTTCTATGTTAATTTGTTTTCTATGAAAGTTAATTTTGGCACTCTATGTCTAAACTTTGTTGCACACATTTAGCCACTTCTAGTTCAAGAGTCCAACTTTGCCTTAACTAGGGCTTCATTGTTTAACTAACATTACAATTTCAGACAATGGCGGATTTAGAAAACGTTCATCGTGGAGTCGACGTGCAGTTTCTTCACGTCTTTTCATTTTTAGTTCTACCTTCCACAATAATACTCGCATATCTTTCATTGTTCTACCACAAAATTTCCCTCGTAATATATATAGTTTTGTGG
>JAYDZE010010503.1:0-10417 GCA_034509125.1 Monilaria moniliformis
TAATTGGTCTTAGTTCTCATGGTAGATGAGAGTTCTCATTTGATTACAATCCTATATATATATATATATATATATATAAATTGAAGGGTTAATTTTATTTTATTTTTTATAGTTATCAATTTTAACAAAATTATCATTCAAGTGTCAAATCAGTTGTCAAATAAGGCGGAAGAATATATAATCACATAGGGCCAACTTATTGGGCCAGTCCATCGGATTCCGAGTTATGGGCTAATCAAGTTCGGACTAATTGGGTGTGGGCTAATCGAATCGAAATCTCATCTGATTATTAATTTCCAACCATAATCCTCTAAAATTAACGATTTTGTTGGGCCAGCCAGTACCACAGGCTAAACACTAGTGAATTAAAGGAGATCCTCCCTTTTCAACTGGGAAAAAAAGGTGACATATGGGAAATACCAATAGTATAAACGAATAATGTGATTGTGCTGTGCTCTTCTCTCCTCTCTCCTCCCTCCTCTCTCCTCTCTCCCTCCTTCCCTCTCTTGCCTATAAATAGTGCCACCTCTCCCCTTCCCCCTCTTCTCTCCTAGCGAAAATAATTTCACTACTATCTTCAGTTTGTAGGGTTTTTCGGTTCTCTCTCCACAATACACACTGATTCTGTGTAAACACAGTCAAATACGTACGTAATACTGAGTCGTATTCTCTCTACAGATACGGAGGAATGGACTCTTATTCGCTGCATCTCGCAATGGCGGCACTCTTCGGAGCGTCCTTCGTGGCTGTCTCCGCGTACTATATGCACAGGAAAACCCTAAACCAGCTGCTGGAGTTCGCCAAGTCGATAGAGAGGGAGAGAGACGACTTCGCGGCGGAGGATGGCGGTGGCGACGATGCCGCGGAGCAGCTCAAGCGCTACCCCTCGCGGAGGCGCAGGAAGGTGAACGGCGGCTACAACCGCCGCGGCTCTGCATCGTTGCCGGACGTGACGACGTTCGCCGGCGGCGCTGGTGAGGTGGATGAGAAGAGGAACGGTCCGGTGCGTGTAGACTCTATTCCGGCAGGGCTACCGAGACTTCACACGCTTCCTGAAGGTATGCGAATGTAGAACTTGTCGCTGGACTGATGAAATGAAGCGAGATTTAATTTGGTTATGCTTGAATAGACGATGTATGCCTGTCTGTTTATCATCCTTCCAGAAAGTAATCTGGACTCTGCGATATGCAAATGAGATTGAATTGATTGCATCAATTTATTGCGAGTGGATTGATGTTTGAAAGAGTACTGGCGTGTAGTAGTGTCGTTGATTAATTGACGACATCGTTGCCAGTACAATTGAAATTCAATTGTTATCTTCAGGTTTAGCGTATGAGTTTCCCCATCCTGCATTCATTTCCTGTCTGCTGCCTCTGCCTTTCGTTGCTGAAAATGTTTCATACTGGAATTTATAAGTAGCTGTATAGACTTTATTTAGTGTGTTTTTGTCACTAAAATTGATCGTTTGGAATATCCTAATTCAGAATTCAAATCGTTTCAGGATAAGCTCTGACACTCAATAGTTTACTCTTCGATATACATAGTATGGGTTGTATGCTATTCGCACTTAGTTTTTATCTACAGATTGAGTTTGATAATATTTCTTATTCCTTCACTTTGTAACGGGCAAAGAGGAAATTGAAATAATGTCTGAATTTTGATAGGTTATCATGTTGGGTGTATCTCGCACGATTCTGGTGCTTCCTAAACAAGAACTAAGAAAAGTTACCATATCCAAAATTCTAGACAGTGGACAAACAAAAACCATGTTCTTGAGAAGCATCAGAGTTTTGTTTGATGTTACTAAGCTATGCCAGCTATA
The DNA here is from genome assembly GCA_034509125.1 of Monilaria moniliformis. NCBI lineage: Eukaryota > Viridiplantae > Streptophyta > Magnoliopsida > Caryophyllales > Aizoaceae > Monilaria > Monilaria moniliformis. The sequence goes on from JAYDZE010010503.1 coordinate 1,823, forward strand.
TTAAGCAAAGTGGACAGCTTTCTAAAAAAAATTGATGTAATAAAATAAGCACAGGAAATACTATGCTCTATTCATTGTCCCTGTCTAGTAATATGGTTATGAATTGCAAAGCTAGCATCTTTCGTCTATTGAATGTCATCCTCCCGAAGATCAGGCTGCATCTTGTTTTTCGAAGTTATTTGATCCTCACATGTATTTGTTAGTAACTGTTTCTTTTCTTTCAAGAAAACCTGCTAATGTTAGTGTAACTTTTTGAGCAGGTCATCTTATTCGGCCTACTTCTCCTAAATCACCTGTTGCTAGTGCAAGTGCATTTGAAAGTGTAGAAGGCTCAGACGATGAAGATTTGGCTGATGCTTCGAAGCTAGATGCTACATATATTCTTACTAATGGAGATGCGGTGAGTAGAATGACATATAAAATACTTACTTAGGTTCATTTCCTGTCTACCCCTCATTCTCTTACTTGCATAGTAAACATGAAAACCAGTACAGATGTCATTGTATTCAAAACGACGTTGCTAGTTTTTCCTTCTCTTGTGGAGAACATTCTAAATTTAGTTGATTGCGCGGATCATACCTAATTGTGAAATCTTTTTTCAGAATCTACCTAATGTCAATGGGGAACAAATGCCTGTGGCACCAAGTATGATTCGCTCACATAGTGTATCTGGTGACTTACATGGTGTCCAACCTGATCCTGTAGCTGCTGATATCCTAAGGAAAGAGCCAGAGCATGAGACTTTTGTACGATTGAGAATCTCTCCCACTGGTATTATTCTCATTACCTATGTCTGATGCAGGACATATCTGCATTTAGTTCAGTCTCAAGGCATGGCCTTATTGGTATATTATATATAACAATTTTTTAACTGAAAGGCCTAACCTACTGTTTGATTCTGTAAATAATTTCTTCCAAATGACACTGTAGGTTACCTGATGCATCCAAAAGAAGCATACATGCATACCTTTCTGTTTCAGCTTTTCATATCTAAATTTATATATCTGTACTTTTCTCTATATGCTTTTCTATTTTATCCTGAAGTACTTCAATGATGAACCTATATTTCTGTTGTTTACAATGTGAGAGAATCTTTGTTACAAAGTGATACCATAGCAAGTAGTATGCTTCTGATTAGTAAGTTTGCATGTGGGGATGGTTTATACTCCTTTCTTCTGATATCATTTACTTATATTCCCATTATTGCTGTTAGAGATACCATCTGTGGATGAAATGGAGGTCTACCGAGCAATACAAGATTGCCTTGAATTGCGGAAAAGTTATATTTTTAGAGAAGCTGTTGCTCCATGGGAAAAAGAAGTTATATCTGATCCTAGTACTCCAAAGCCAATAAAGAATCCATTTAATTATACTCTAGAGGGGAAATCTGATGTAAGTCTCATCAGTAATTGTTATCTTCAACTTTTGTACCTGGTTTTTCTATCCAAAATTGTTATCTCATTTTTATTCTGAATCATTGAAATGTGCTATTTACTGTCAGTTTTCTAATAATTTGAACTGAAAACCAATGCAGCACTATTTTCAGATGGAAGATGGAGTAGTTCATGTTTATGCAAATAAAGATTGTAAGATATTTCCCTTTAAACTGGGCACTTCTGATTTGCATTCTCTTCTTTCTAATTGTACTTCATATTTCTTTTCCCAGCTAAAGAGAAACTTTTTCCGGTAGCTGATGCTACAACTTTTTTCACTGACCTGCATCATATCCTTAAGGTCATCGCAGCTGGGAATATCCGAACACTATGCCACCACAGGCTAGTTCTTCTAGAACAGGTTGGTGCATCCCTCTATTCTAAGTAAGGCATTTACGCATTTTTATTTTGAAATAATTAGTGACTGGGTACTTGGTGGTGTTTGTTTGGCCCCAGAAATTCAACCTTCATCTGATGCTTAACGCGGATAGGGAGTTTTTAGCTCAAAAAAGTGCGCCACATCGAGATTTTTATAACGTCAGGAAAGTTGACACCCACGTACATCACTCAGCATGCATGAACCAGAAACATCTTTTGAGGTTCATAAAGTCGAAGTTAAGAAAGGAACCAGATGAGGTACATCTGTTTGATGTTTACACTGGCAGTTTTGTTCTTGCACCATCAACAAGGATGCTTCTTTTGAGTTTATGCAGATGGTGGCCGCAAACTGTAGATCCACACATAATTTCTGATGTAATTGTCATTTTTTTTTGGCTGATTGTCAGGTTGTTATATTTCGAGATGGAACATATCTGACCTTGAAAGAGGTGTTTGAGAGTTTGGATTTGACTGGGTAAACTTATAGCTTTGAGGGCTGTACATCTGTAAAAAACAATAAAATATATGGGAACACTATCCTTTTGCACTGCCTGGATATTTAGGCTGTGCACTTGTGATTTCACCATACTTCCCATAATAAATTTTAGTGCTTATTATTTTATGCTCGGTCTCTTATAATTGGTTAAAAATATAATAGGTATGATCTGAATGTTGACCTGCTGGATGTTCATGCTGACAAAAGCACCTTCCATCGTTTTGACAAATTTAATTTGAAGTATAATCCCTGCGGTCAGAGTAGATTGAGAGAGATCTTTTTGAAGCAGGACAATCTTATTCAGGGTATGCACTATATATCTTCATTCTGTGACAGATTGTAGCAGTATTTTATTACAAAGATTTATTTGATCACCCCTTGATTATCTCTATTCTAGTGTTTGCTTATTTGCTTAATCCGATGGCATATTCTCTGCTGATTGATGTTTAGTTTAACTTCGTCATGTTTCCAACAGGCCGTTTTCTTGCTGAATTGACTAAGCAAGTATTTTCAGATCTGTCTGCAAGTAAATATCAGGTGATTACCTGCTTACAAATATTTCAAGATACAATTTGTATTATAGGATCTTCAAATTTAGTTTATTGATTTGTTCTCTTGCTCTTGTGCAGATGGCTGAATACCGAATATCAATTTATGGCAGAAAGATGAGTGAGTGGGACCAGCTTGCAAGTTGGATAGTTAATAATGACTTGTACAGTGAGAATGTTGTGTGGCTGATTCAGGTAAGGGAAAATGATATTTCATCCACTATGATATAACTATGGAATATGAGTTCTGGTTTCTAGAGGCAACATTACTATATGATAATTACACTTTCCTGAATAATAAGTGGAACTTCATTTTCCCTTTTTCCTCTCTTTGTTTTTTTTTAATCACATGTAATGGTGTAAAAATGAGCACACTCCTATTAATACTCTAAATGGAATCCTAATGAATCTGAGCACCTGAGCCGGTATTGTGAGACATCAACTTAATCAAGCATCAGAGAATATATTCTCTCAACGGTAAGTAAAGATGAGGAAATGCAACTTTGGAAATTCCTGGTAACCATAAAATATGGAATTAGGGTAACAGTTCACATAACTGTCCTTTCTGGGTGTGGAAAAGCATGGATTTTTCAAGAACGAGAATCCTAAGATATGTTGGGAATCTCTAGTTATATCACTGATGAGTGTAACTTTTTTTTTTCCCTAGTGATCTTCTGTAACTTTGGTAAGTTTTATTATAAAGATGAACAATATTTCTTTAGATTAATAGCTTGTAGGTTTAAAAGCACATCTCTCTGGCTTAAGAAATAATTACATTTTGCATGGAAAATTACTATTTGGTATTAGGAATGCTGACTTTGCAAGTACATTGAATGTAGCATAACATTAACATCCTGTGAACCTTGTATCTTAGCTGTTTTAATTTAATTAGATTGGTATATTTTTGTGAACCATGAACTCCAAACTTGCTTTATGTTCATATATGTGCTTTGTTTGTATGTCTGAAATCTAAATGCTCTTATTCTTATTGTGGAAAACTTTCATCTAGCTTCCAAGGCTCTACAATGTGTACAAGGAGATGGGGATTGTGACCTCATTCCAGAACATCCTTGATAACATCTTCCTGCCTTTATTTGAGGTTACAGTCGACCCAGATTCACATCCGCAGTTGCATGTTTTCTTGAAGCAGGTTCGTCATCTCCGTTATATATGCTCATTCAATCTTTTCATCACCATGGCAGTCCAAATTTTATAAATCTTAAGGCATATCATATTGTTTAAACTCAACCTCGAATCACAAATATCTAATGTTCAAATTTAGTGCATCCTTTTCTTTCTGAATATCTGTCTTTGGTCTTGATAGGTTGTTGGGCTGGATCTTGTGGATGATGAGAGCAAGCCTGAAAGGCGGCCTACTAAACACATGCCTACGCCGGCTCAGTGGACCAATATCTTCAATCCTGCATTTTCCTACTATGCATACTATTGTTACGCTAACCTGTACACTCTGAACAAGGTATGCATCCTAAAAATCTGAAAGCTCTTTTTGGGAATTGAAGTCTTATAGCTCGACATTACTTTAAATGTTAGCTAATATGACATCTAGCTGTCATAGTTGTTTCTTTTCTTTGTCCTTTTGGGTGAAAGTAAGAACTGCATCACTTTGGGAATAGAGAATTAGATCATGAGTGTTACATATCACCATGAATGCATTAAATTTGATACTAGATTAATTCAGTTATAAGTTATCTTCTTGTGCAATTTACTCTCTAGTGTTCACTTTGAGGTGGAATAAGCTGTAGTTTGGTTTCTGCTGTAACTCTTGAATCTGAATGCTTAATGATCCCTTATTTTTGTGAGTTGACCTGAGGAGACTATGGTTATGAAATATCTTTTTTACTTGTAACTGGTGAACCAATTTTCATTACCGAATAATCATGTTTGCAAGTGTATCCTATATATCTCACATACAATATTTGTCTTGTAATTTTCAGCTTCGTGAGTCCAAAGGCATGACGACCATTAAGTTCCGACCCCACTCTGGAGAGGTCAGCACTTAATCTGGACACACCATTCTCTTCACTGGCCTCATTAATGTTTACATTTATGATTTTTCTTTTTCTGGACATGATTAGGCTGGTGACATAGACCATCTTGCAGCAACATTTCTTACGGCTCACAATATTGCACATGGAATCAATCTTAGAAAATCTCCTGTTCTTCAATATTTATATTATCTATCCCAGGCAAGTCTCAGAAAACTTTAAATAAAATTTGGTCTGGTAAATACTTCAGTTTCCAATAACTGAAACTGGTTGTGAATTCAGATTGGTCTGGCTATGTCTCCATTGAGCAACAACTCTTTATTCTTGGACTACCACCGCAATCCTTTCCCTATGTTTTTCTTGAGGGGCCTCAATGTATCCCTCTCGACTGATGATCCATTACAAATTCACTTGACAAAAGAGCCTCTGGTGGAAGAATACAGTATAGCTGCTTCAGTGAGTTTGCACGATCTGTTTGTTCACCAATTGAAACACTTACAGTTTCCTTAACCACTGTTGACCATTGTTGTTACAGGTGTGGAAATTAAGTTCATGTGATTTATGTGAGATTGCTCGTAATTCAGTGTATCAATCTGGTTTCTCGCATGCCTTAAAGGTACTCACCACTTCCTGGAGATATCATCGTGTTATGAATTATCGCAAGGCTTATAGACTTGGCTGTGCAGAGTGCATTGTATGCTAGGACTGATCTTCATCATAAAATTGCCGTCCCTCTGCATGTTCAAACCACCAATGCTTGTGCATCTATGGGACTGCATGAAAGTTCATTGCAAAATCATACATATCACTAAATCGTTGTTTTGGTTGATTAATCCATAGACGAAAGTTATTGCATTACTTTGGACACGACATTAGCTACCAATGATTTCTTCGTTTTCATGTATGAAAGTGCACGGGAAGGTAGTTCTGATTTAAGCATGTTTAGAATCATCATCGTCGTTTATCAATCTTCTATTGCGGAACTAATTTTCTTCTTGTATTTTATGCTTTTGTATAAAGAAACTATCTTTCTCAATTGCACTCTTCGCTGCTTTTTAACTAGTTTCACTGTGTCTCTTACTGCTCCGATAATTCTTCTGCAGTCTCACTGGATTGGTAAGGAATACTTCAAGCGAGGACCAGATGGCAACGACATTCACAGGACTAATGTACCTCATATAAGGCTCGAGTTTCGTGAAATGGTAAGTGCCCAAGTCTGGTCCATCGAATTCACTAATTTTCTTGTCAAGCACTTCAAATCATGAATTTTCACAAGCTGGTTTATCTGTTGATGTAGATATGGAAAGAGGAAATGCAACAGGTTTATCTTGGGAAGGCGAACTTCCCCAAATTTGTCTATCCATGACGTGCTTGAGTAGAGCAACGCTCCGAGCATCGTCAATTACTTGACCCATAGGTAATTATATACAAATTTACATCTTCACTTAGCCAAGAATGCCAAGAGCATACATTGTCTACTTATTCAACTAATAGAGTCAGCCTATAAACTGTACAGAAAAAAATAATAATTTCTTTCTTGGTGATTGCAGGTATGGGTAACTATATTATTACTTGCCTACCTCTCAAATCTGACAGGAGGTCATGCTTTTGCAAGATCGTGGGCAAGATGTCAATGTCTGAGAAGTCGATAACACGGAAGTGAAGAATAGAGCACCTGAAATCCAATCACACGACTCAGATCAGAATTACAGCTCAAGATAACTTTGTTTCAGTGGCATACATACTTCTTGGTGTAATATATATAGTTTTATGGTGTGTATTACTAATCAGCTGAAGATTATTACAAAGAAGCTAGTGTTATGTAAGATTTTTATTACTTGTTACACCTTACAACCTGCATAATAAAATGATAAAGGAAAGAACGTTGGGGTTACTATGTTTTAGTTATATTTATCAATGTGCATGGAGAACGAATTGGTGTTTGCACAATGTTAACGGATCTATTAATTTATACTAACATTTTCGTTTGAAATGAAAAGAATATTTATTACGCGCTATACACTCCTATATTTTATTAGGATTTAATGTTCTTTTTTCGTGAGGGTGCGTTTACTGAGGATGTTATTAAAATTACTTAATGTTAAATGTACAATTCGAAACAGTGTTAGTCTAATTTTATTTTAGCTATCTTTTTATGAAATAAGTTTTAAGAACATAGGCATAAAAAGGTTTGTAAGAACACAAAGCTCTCGACTGAGAATAGGGAGAAGAGAATTTGAGTTACAATAATATTAATAAGAAGAATTTGAGTACAATGAGTGGCTTATTGAAACAAATGCTAAATGTATCATCCTATTTAAGTAACAATTCATTCTACCAAAAACAAATGTTAACCACCTTCTGCTAGATGTTGCCATCCAGTACAATTTCATACTATCCAATTTATTCCTCAAAATTTTCAGACTATCACAGAATGTCTCAAAAAGATAGTCTACTCGAGGTACTAGGTTTCGTTTGTGGTAGAAGGATGCAACAATGCTTCTATGCTTTAACTTTCTTGTGTTGCTTTACCTCCTGAATCACTCCATCAGCAAGTGAAGCGTCGTCAAAGTTCTTCCCAAAGAACTTCACGAATTCCATACTTGGATCCATCAGATACCTGAAATATAGCAGTTATTAGTGAAATAAATACTTTATTTTTCATTCGAACAGTACATCAATTTTGGCCTCATTAAAAAGTAAGGAGTGTACTTACATGACTATAGAGTGGTCAACTAGATAGTCTGATCCTTCTTCTTCAGTCTTCATATAGTACACTCGATAAGCACGTGCAGTCTTCTTGACCTCTTCTGGCGAACCGGTGAGGCCAATCAACTTCGGGTGGAATTCTGCACAGTGAAATCCGGTTGCGGTTGCAGTTCCAGTTTATATTCAGGAAGAAACTAAAGTGTCAACTCATGTCAAAATTTACCTTTGACATACTCGTGTACTTGTTCAACAGTATCTCTTTCTGGATCAACTGATATGAACACTGGTACTACTTCCAACCCAGATTTTGCTTCTGCAAATATTTCAAAATTGTAAACATAATGCAGCACACTTCTTGATTGTGGATCCAACCAGAAAATACTTATATACTTACTTATTTTATCAATTGCTGAAGCCATCTTTTGTAGCTCATCTGGGCATATATCAGGACAATGAGTGAATCCAAAATAAAACAAGTTCCATTTTCCCAAAAAATCCTTCTCAGAGACTGCTTTCCCGTTGTGGTCAATGAGGTTAAATGGACCTCCAATAGCTGCTTTCCCTACTGAAGGTCCCTGTTTCACTGCACTTGAAGCCTTATTTAAGCCTGCAAACCATCACATGATAAACTATATGATTATAATCTTAAATTAGACATCACAAATAAGTAGAAGAAAACTATATCTCAAATCAAACGTCAAAGAAGTAGATGGAAATAAAAAAGAGAAGACAGGAAAATATATAGGGCACAGAAAAGGTCAGCAATAGAATAGAGTTGAAACAAATACGTGATTCTACATAATTAGCATCAGATAATTGATGTTTGCGGCCAATATTCAATCTACATGTGAGAGAACATTAAACCATATCAAATGAATGATCACCCCTAGGGGTGAGTATTCGGTCGGTTCGGTTAATAACCGAACCGACAAGTCGGTTAACCGACTATTGGCGGCACCGATCTCAGTAACCGAACCGAAACCGATTAAGAGTTCGGTTATCTCACTAACCGATCGGTTAGTGAG
>JAYDZE010010514.1:0-10415 GCA_034509125.1 Monilaria moniliformis
TCCATCGAAATATAATGCTGACTCACGAAACAGAATCGCGTCCATCGGTTGATGTAAATCAATGGCCCAGATATGGTTTTAGTTCTACCACATAGGGCTGTTCTTAGTCTAACATGATCCTATATATATATATATATATATATATATATATATAAAGACTATTTTATATACTATGACTATAAATAATGTAAAGTCATTATAATTAATTATGATATACAGTGATTTTCTATCAACTAAATGATACAGATTTTTTTTAAGATGAGTTAATTATAATATATATATATATAAACATGCCTGTCCAGTTTTAGGTACGTACGTAATAGGAAAGAAGACAATATTGATTAAGATAGCAGTGACCAGTGACGTGCCATTAACATGAAATAAGTTATTAAAGATGGTGCGAATCAGAGTAAGAGTATCCACCTATTAAAAGTAGGAATATCAATACAAAATATTGTGGCCGTTATCGTCACCTCGCCCTAGTGCGTAAGAATATGTTTTACATGCTGTCATCTCGTTTGCGTTTGGGTGAGAGAGAGTCGTTAATTTTAAATGATTTTTTATAATCCCTTTTTTTCATTATGATTTCATGCTAGGATTGTATGAAACTATGGGTGAGCAAAATATCAGAAATTCGAATATTCGATTCGAACCAAACCGAGATTTAAAATTTGGTTCGGATTTTTGGTTCGATTCGGATTACATTTTGGGAAATTTTGGATTTTCGAATCAGACATATTAAAAACTGAATAAATCCGAAATCCAAAATATATTTTTAGTAATATATATTAAGACTCAATTTTTACACTCTTATTCCATAAATATTGAAACATGATATTTTCTATACTACCAACCTTAATGATATTAATTTAGAAAAATCATTTTATAATTTTCAGATTTTAGGATTTCAGATGTTCGGATTTTCGGATTTTTATTAGATTTTTTGTATTTTTTATGCAATTTTGGATTTACGGTTCAGATCGAATTTTAAAATTCGGATACCAATTTTCAGATAATTCGGTTCGGTTCAAATTTAATTTTCAAAAAATTTCGGATTTTCGGATCGGTTAGGATTAGGCAAAAATCCGAACCGAAATCCGAATGCTCACCCCTATATGAAAAGGTACTAATTCTTGATTAAAAAAATTCAAACACGACCAGACCCACGATCATTGGCGGAGCCATTTTTGCATTTTTGAAAGTCCGGGCCATTTTTTGAACTTTTATGAAAGTTGGAAACATTTTTATGCATTTTTAAGTTTAGGTCTGCCATAAACTATAAAAATAAAACTATATATATAAAAATAGGTAATATATACTTCCTATGTCATATTTCAATAGATCATCTTACCTTATTTAGATATTTCATTTCAATAGGTTACTATTTAAAATATAAATTCAATACATAACAAACACCGAACATAAATAATTATTTACATTATATGTTATTGTGGCCCTCTTTTAATGTCTGACTCTTACATATCATATTTAATATTTACATTATACTCTTATAGTCTTATCCAACTAGAATATTGTGATCCCACCGCGAAATCGTCAGATCCTCCTCAAAGTCTTAAGGAATAAAAGATTTTAAAATTTATATGATTCGAGAATTAGGGCATATGTGCGAGAATGAATATATATATATATATATGACAGTTGAAGGCTTACGTGATGATTTCTTCTGTATATTTCACACTATATATTCTATGACACTTAAGTTTAGATTGATAGTATCATTTATTATTCTAGCTGCCAAATAATAATTCCAGATTAGCACACAAATTATAAGTTGCGTAAGTCCAATTTATATGTATATATAGATAGATAAAACGAGGGAGGATCTTTGTACTGAGACAGTGGTGGAGATAAGAAGTTTATAATAATTGTAGATGAGGACTTAATTACTAGAGATAATTATTATTGGTTTCGATCGATAAAAATCATAATTGGGGATTTCAAGAAGTTTATCTTTTTTGTTAACATTAAAGAACATACCACAAAGAATTGAATCGTACGTGGAAATGTTACAAGAGCTCAACCTCCAATATGCTACATTGCTGCCACTTTTAGTATTCAATATATAGTACAGATATTATCATAATCTTTGATACTGTGACATGCATTTGATCTAATAATCTAAATTTCAACAAAGTAGCAAAGAAAGAAAGTACAAGATGCTTGATCGTCAGAACATAATTAGTATTAGAATTTTGCATAATGATAATAATATAGAGATCGGAAAGGAGACAAGATTATGAGTTATTATTAGATACTGTTACCACTAGCGATGGAAATATGATTAAAAAAAAGTATTGATGAAATAATATATTGTACTAGCTCTGCTTCAATTAAATAGCTAAATGCATGTGAAAATTTAGGTTAACACTATAAATTCGTTTACACATAAAAATCACTAAAAACTCGTCAAAATAATTTTAATCTTACAAGATTTAATATATATGGAAAGTTCCATATTCATACCTAAAGTCCATCTAAAACACATAATTATAATATATAAATTTGTTCCATCATTCCGGGCAATGGGAAGAACTAGGTATCATGGTGCAAATGTTAAAGAAGATAAAAAATGTTCAAGTACAATAAGGAGCAGGAAAATGAATCTCCACTACTAATTGCCAGAGAAACATTCAAGTTGGCTAGTACGAAAGTTGATATCTGGTGCACTATGGGACAAAGTTGTCCCATTTTTGAAAATTAATGAGGTGGCACATCCAGCTGCGAAGGAGGGCATAAAAGTCCAATTAGAAGAAAGAAGAAAAACCTAGCTGGAAAAGGAAGAAAATAGATTTTTGGGGAAGCACACTTTCCTGCCACAATGAGATAGAGGAGAGGAATCAACCTGCTAAATTTTATTGCTTGTTTTGAACATTGTTATTGTTACATTGCTTTTCTTGGAAAACTCTTTTAGCTTGTCATGAATTTAAACTTTGGATATGTTTTGATTGCTATTTGTTGTTAAAACTCTTGTAGATCTAGTTATTTGTTGCCTTTGCAAGAAGATTAGTTATTCTACTTTTGGTTATTAATGGTTTCTAGTCTAGCATTTGTCAAGTTTTGTTAAATCTTAGTTTCTTAAATTCTTAGTCTAGTTTACACGTTTATTTCTTTCCAAATCAGTTTAAACTTGTCCATTTCCCATTGATCCAGTTTTGTTCCTCTTGAATTTCATTTAGAGGAATTTTCAGCTGTTTACTTTCATTTACAAAAAAGTTGAACAATTTAGACCTATGCTGAAGATTAGCTTCTTGTTTTCTAGTTGGATACAGTTTTAAATCTTGGGTTGGAATTGGTTGAAGCTAGCTTTGTCACTTTTGCATTTAAATTCTTGTTTTACCTGTTGCACTGTCTCTCCCGATGTTTCCCTATTTAGAGTCTGAAAACTTTTTGCATTTCCAGTTTTAAAAGGCTAAGTTGTTGGTTACTTAATATAGAAGGTAAACTAGTTTCTTTTCCTAGCATAGGTTGTTGGTTTATATATAGTTTAGTCAATTTAGCTGGAGTCTTTTGGTCATTAGTTACTTTTTATTGATCTTGTTAATTCCAAGCATTGTTTTAAAAAATCAAGTTAAATTCTTGAATTTACTGGACTTAGTAGTAGCTATAGCATCGTTTCTGAGACGTTCAAGTTGCCCAATCTGTTTTCCAATTTTCCAGCTGCCCAGTTTATTTCCGATGTTTTAGCTTGTTTATTTTGCTGAAGTTCAATTTCGTTGTTTGAATTGTTTCCTACCCTTAATAGTCCATTTATTTTCTGCATTCCCATCCATTTTAATGGCATTAGGTGTGGCGACATTGTCAAATCCTCCTTAGGTGTAGTAAGCATTTGACAAAATCCTCATTTCTCGTGAGTTCGAGACCCCCTTGCTTTATACTATCTTAATAGTATTTTGAAAAGTGGGAAATAATATAAATCTTATTGATAGGCTAGTTTGTTCTTTTCCAACAACAAACCAAACTTAGCTACTATTATTGGGGAGCTTATAAGCTATCAGAGCTTATTTTAACTAGGGATGGAAAAATATACCGAGATACCGGTATATCGCTCCGCACTTACCTTATCGAAAAAATATCATAATTTCGGTATACCTTAATTTTTGGTACGGTATAATACCGTATCGAAAGGTTTCGGTATGGTAACGATAGGCATTTCTGTATACCGAAAATTCAGTATATACCGTACTTTTAAGGTATATACAGTATGATATATACCAAATTTTTGATATATCGCAGTATCAATATATACAAATAAATTTATTCTAAAAGTTAAAATATATTAAGCATTTGGAAAATAAAAATGTTAAGTTTTCGGTATTTTCAGTATGAAACGATATTTCGGTATAATAGTATTTTGGTATGCCGTACCGAAAACGTGGTACGGTATCAATATTGAAAATTCTCCATATCGAAATTTTGGTATAACGAAAAATTCGGTACGGTAACGATATGGTATTTACTCATACCGACATTTTCGATATGGTATATGGTATGACAGTTTCAGTACGATATACGGTATGATATTACCGTATCGATCCATCCCTAATTTTAACAGCTCATAAATTGTTTATAAACTTATTTTTCCAAACACTTTACAAGAACTTATAAGCTCATAAACAATTTATAAATTATTTTAAAAAACTTATAAACTCAACCAAACACCCTCAAAATGAAATTTTAATAAAGAAACATCCAGTTATTTATCAAGTTTGGTTCAATAGTGCTAAATAATTTCCATTCCTACTTCAAAATTTTGGTTGGAATCTACTTTTTCATATGAGAGCAATGGGGTTCATTTCTTTTCTACTAAGTTTCTAGTATTTCAGGCAAAATTAAATTTGGCCAAAATTAATGAACGTTTCGAGCAAATTGATATGCGTATATGCTCTCCTCCCCTCTATTAATCGCGCAAGTGTATGTAGGCCAAACTTCAGTTTCTATTCTGATATTAAGGTTGTATATTATACCTATTATTCCAACTCATCTTGATTAGTCCGAATCTATTATGTCATGTGTGGATATATGCATAATCCATTGAAATTTTAATAATGTTGCACCATATCAATGCCAAGAATGTGGAATATTTCTAGGCCCCTGCAGATTCCTGGCTGGCCCTTTGAGTAAAGAAGGGTGTACCCTTTTGCAATTAGCTATACAAGTGTGCTTTAATTTCGTGAAATGAAATCCATATAAGCATAATTCAATTTGTTCGACATCTTGAGATGCTTATCAACGAGGTATATGGAATAATGCAAATCAATCGATAAAGTCATTAAAGTAAATCTAGTTAGATATATAGATACTTATAGCTAGTGCTAGCGAAGGAACACAATTCACACTAATAGATTGTGACAAAAACTTGTGTATACTCTTTCTCACCACGAGGGCATGAAAGAGTTACTATGTTTGTGCATGGAAGTTCTTGTGTTAAAAATTTATTGTTCTCGTGATTAAAAATTATTTTGTTAAAAATAATTGTCTGTTATGAATAAGAGTTATTGTTATTATGAATAAAAATCACATTGCGTCCTAATTAAAAAGTGACACGTTTTGTGATTAAAAGTGATTGTTGTTCTTAATGTGTAAAAGTTACTATTTTTCATTTTTCGCTAGAATTGTTTAGTAGACGAGTAATCTTTTTATTTCCTTGGTGTTTTCCTCACTGAATTTTCACAAAAAATTAAAGACCGTCCTTTGAACTCCCTGGGGTTTTAGGTTTTTGGTTCTCTTACCACCAGATTTTGATTACCATAAAGCAATACTAATCCAGGTTATATATAGATGTCGGAACCCGATCCATCCAGTTATCTAACAAAAATATGGTAATTTTATAAATAATATATATATATATATATATATATATATATATATATATAAGCATAAAAATAAAATATTTTTTTATTATAAAATAAAAAAATTGTGTACATTCAGATGGTACGTCTACATCCACTTCAATTAGAGTTCACCAATCATCTATTAAAATTTATTAATTTAAATTAAATTTATTAATCATTTTCTCTTTCTTTTTTTTCTTTTTTTTGGGGGGGGGAGGGGGAAGAAACATTAGTTAGTTGTGAGATACTGGGATGAGGTGAGCAGAGGGAATTATAAATCCCCAACCAAATGGGAAAGTGGAATCACACCTAAGGGTTAAGACATCAGATTCCATTTGGTTGAGGTTATGGGATTCTCAAACATGAGTGGGATGTCTACTACACCCATTTGCTCCCTTGCGTGTTTTCCAAAAAATGAAAACTTGCATTTTAGTGATATGTGGACGTAACACAAAGAGAAAAATATTATTTGAAAAATAGTCATAAACTTATAAACATAACTTATCTACCTAACTACACAAAAATGCTCCTCAGTCACTGGTCATTCGACAATGTAAATATGTATTGTGATATGACTGTTTTGTAAATTAGTCATAGGACTCGTATATTATGCAATATACAAATTCTCACCGTTGAATGATTGTATGACTGTTGTTCATCCCTGCACGTATTTTTAAATTTTATGTAAACATATCAGCAAGATGAAACAAGAACAATATGTAACTGTAGGGAAGGAGAGGGTGGATAATGTTGAGCAAGAAAGCAACAATTGTTGCTGAAGGTGTAACACTATTTGCACTAGTGATCTTTCGTCACAGGGTCATCATATAAGACAAAACAATTATGTAACCAAAATTTATACGACTTGGGCTGTCATCTGCCCCTCAAGTCCCTTCCACATCCAATATCATTAAGCCACATATCTATATTAGAAAATATAAAAAATTATATCAAAATTCCTGTCGATATGTTATTTATTAATAAAGTCTAATATCACAACGTTTTCTAATTTCCATGCAAAATTTCTTACCTCCAAAAATTTTTTAGCCCTTTAATTATATATATTCTTATAAAAAAATAACTTTCCAAATAATTTTACATTTTCCTTACGATAATGAGTACTTTTACCCATTATCACAAAAGAAAACATGATTTTAAATAGAAAATATGATAATTGGAAAGGGAATTTCGTGTGAAAAACGAAAGATTTCATCCCCTATGTGTACTGTTTGTCACTGAGGTCAATATTTCTGGCATTAGATGAAAAGATTCTTGCCGCAGATTCTATATTGATTCTCCCAATAAATCAAAATACCAAGTGTCTCCCTCTCCTCCTCCAACCTTGGAGCAGTATAAATACCCCTCCCCTTCTCCACCATTTCACCATCGGAGATTCTCCCTAGCAATATTCTCTCTCAACAATGGCGCTTCGCAGATCACTTTCGAAGCGCCTCTTCTCCGCCAACGCCCCTCAATCTCCATCTCCAATCAGAAGCACCCTCGTCCACTCCTCACCTTCTCCTCCGCCGTCGGCGGCCCACCGCGACCGCGGATCTGCCTCGCCCACATTCTTCCGCCGCTTCCTTCAGCGCCGAGCGTTGAACAACCACTCCGCCCCCAATGCCTTCCCCTCGTTTCTGTCGCTCCCCGTCGGCGATAAGCTCAGGGAGAAGCTCAACTCGATGAGCGTCGCCGGCCACCAGCTCCCCTGTCTCGACGAGGTGGCGACGCCGCCGCCTGCGGAGGACGGAGGGCTCCGCTTGAGCGCGGCGGACGCGAAGAGGGTGATGAGGTTCGTGAAATTGGAATTTGTTAGAGAGAGACTGAGGAATATACCGGCGAGTACGGTTCCATACGGCGAGTTTTTACGGATATGCGTAGACGCCTGCGGGTGCACAGAAATGGGTGCGGAGTTCGCTAAGGCATTGGATGACTCCGGAAACGTCATCGTTTTGGGTGCTGTCGTTTTTCTCCGTCCGGATCAGGTAATACAACTAATACATATTAGGACCTGAATCTCTGCTCTCTAACATGGAGGCATTCATTCCAATTCATCACTTGCGTGAATCATACTGCCATTAAATATCAAACAATATTCAATTATTCATTCATTTATTTATTTATCGTTGAATGACGGACCAATTTCATTTATAGGTGGCAAAATCAATGGAGGCACTAATTTCCCAATCGATTGCCATGCCGAACGACCCGAGAAGGAGAGAGTTGGCAAACTTGGAGCACCAAAAGTCCGTCATAGACGAAAAAGCCCGATCTCTGGTGCGCAGTGAGCTCTACTGCGGGCTGGGCTTTGTGGCCCTCCAAACATTGGGGTTGATGAGGCTCACGTTTTGGGAGTTGAGTTGGGATGTGATGGAGCCCATTTGCTACTTTGTGACGTCCCTCCATTTTGCATTAGCTTATGGTTTCTTTTTGAGGACTTCGAAAGAGCCCTCTTTTGAAGGCTATTTCCATAGTAGGTTCAAGGTTAAACAAGACAAGCTCATGAAACTCCACAACTTTGATCTCGAGAGGTATGATAAGCTTTGCCAGGCTTTTTACCCTAATCGACAAAAATGTAGCCGATGATGGAAGAGGGCCGTTTGTAGTTTGTGTATGTGGAAGAGGAGAAACTTTTAATTTTGTAATTAGTCAATGAAGTGAGTTTGTTAGTTCCTTTATATATGTAAACTGGATCCTTGTCTTTTTTTTTTTGATAGATTGGATCGTTTCATCTCGTGTTGTATAGTAGTCCCCTTTCAATTTATAATGCTTAGCAAAGAA
This sequence comes from Monilaria moniliformis, assembly GCA_034509125.1. NCBI lineage: Eukaryota > Viridiplantae > Streptophyta > Magnoliopsida > Caryophyllales > Aizoaceae > Monilaria > Monilaria moniliformis. Next base: position 8,634 of record JAYDZE010010514.1, read on the forward strand.
CACATTATTTTCTTCTTCCTTTTGTGGAAGATTCCACTTGTGCAATTTCTTTTTTCAGTTTATTTATATAACATCTGAATCTGATTTTGAAATTTAATAAAATAATTTTAAGTAAGCTACCATCTATTATCCTTTCCCTATCATCTTCTTCGAGCATCTTAAGTTAAGCCAATCGCCGGCCGACAGCCGCCGTCGCCAACTTCTTTACTTTCATTTCTTGTTTGACGGCGCCCCCAGATACAAAGATTCTACTAACACAGGTTGTCAATATACAGAACTTCATGATCCTATTTTCTATTTCCTCTTCTTTTTCCGAAAGATATCCGCTCCAAATCCAATGGATTGGTGCCTGTCTTCACATTTAATGTTTTCGAGAATTGAATTTGAGTTGAATAGCGCATTGAATTGACGGAAAATTTATCTTCGGAGATCAATTGCCTGCGCAGATCCTATTCCACTGATTGCTTGGATGCTTGGACTTAGATGTTGCCATTGAAAGGAAATTTAAAAACATAAAAACTCTTGTGTGGCCGTGTAAACTCTCAGAGTGTCTCGGATTGATCTCCCTTTCCCGGCCATCTTCTTCGATCTTCCTTTGAGTCCTTGGCTATACCGACGGCGATATTTTGAGAGTTTAATTCTATTATTTATTAAATTAATATTCGTGATTACAAGGTCAAATAGTATATAAAATTATTTTTATTATTTTTCTATACGGGGTTAGAGTATCTGCAACTCGGGTCTGTGGTCGGGACACGTTGCAGGGCCGGGACGGGCGAGCGTCCCTTAGCGAAGGAAAAGCTAGCGAGACGCTCAACAATTTTTTTTTATTAATTTCCATTTTATTTTATTCATATATAATTAATTATGTTGTTTTAATTATAAAATTACAGTCTAGCCTAGCAGAATGAAGCGTTTTGGAAGCACCCAACACCACCTTTTTTTATTTTTCGCATTTTTCTTTTGTTTTTTTTTTGTGTTTTTTTTCATTTTTTGCTCTTTTTTTCTTTTCTTTTGCTTTTTCTTTTTTTTTTTAAATGGCATATTTAAATTTTTATTAGCATATTAATTAATTGATATATAATTTTAATTAGTATATGAATTTAAAATTTTAATGATGTTAATGGAGTTAAAATTTGAATTAAATTTAATTAACATTTAATTTTGAATTTAAAATTTCACGAATTTAATTTAGAATTGTAAATTATATATAATTTTGAAATTTTAATAATTTGAATTTTCGTTTTAATAAAAAAGTTGTTTTCTTTTTTTGTTCCTTTCATTTATTTTCGTTTTATTTGATTTTTTGTGCTTTTTCTTTTTTATTGCTTTTTTTTAAATGGTATATTTTAATTTTTATTAGTATATGAACTAAATTAGGATATGAATTTAAAATTTTAATGAAGTTAATTGAGAAGAATATACATAATAGGATCGATGTTAGGCTCAATATGATTTCATAGGGAAAAAAATATATAAAAACAGATCGAAACTTAGAACTAAAATGAAAAAGAAGAAGCCGAAGCAAAAACGCCGGCCGAGACGAAAGTTTTCGGCCGATGACTGCTGGCTGGACCAAGTCAGAAACATGTATAGAAGGGAAGGCCACTCCATAAACCGCATTAGAGAGCCATTTTTGAAGGCCACAACTAGCGCCTCCAAACCGTTCTGTTAGCTTGGCTTAATACCAAGATTATAACAATCATGTACTATTATTATTATTATTATTATTATTATTATTATTATTATTATTATTATTATTATTATTATTATTATTATTAT
>JAYDZE010010525.1:0-10414 GCA_034509125.1 Monilaria moniliformis
CCAAAGAACTCAGAACGAATTCATCATCGTTCAATAACCTCTCACAACCAATTGACATCCGATCAAGGCAGAATTTGCCAGAATAAAATCCTACAACAGAATGACAGAAAGTTCAGCCACATCAGAGTATCAAACAAGGAAAATTACACAACAAATGAGTACTGTAATGCGTGTCTCAGACAACGTCACGCTTGCAATTAAGCTCGACCGCCACAATTACCCCCTGTGGTCCCGGCTTATGAGAGTGGCAGTAGAAGGAAGGGGCAAAACTAGCCACCTGACTGGAATTCCTCCACCGCCGTCAACAATGGATCCAACCTACTATAGATGGGAAGAGAAAGACCTCATAGTTTTTTCATGGTTAATCAACAACATAGAGACCAGGTTAGCCAACAATTTCGCACAGTATCAAACATCAAAAGAAATTTGGGATAGTCTTGTCGTAACATACGGGAGTAGTACCGATCCCCTTCCAAATCTATGATTTGGAAGTCAAAGCCAACCAAGTATGCCAAGGGAATCTTACCATTGAAGATTATTGGAGTGATTTGCAGGCTATTTGGATGAATATTGATCAACGACAACCCAACCCTCTCGGATGTTGCGAGGTTGGAGTAAGCAAGTACCGGAAACTTATAGAAAACCGCCGCCTTTACCAGTTCCTTGCCGGCCTCAATTACAAGTTCGACAGTGTCAGACGGGACATCGTGAAGGAGTCCCCATCTCCCTCGGCCGAGTCAGCCTTCTCGTGGGTTAGAAGAGAAGCCGCCCGACTTTTGATTCTAAAGCCGGCAACTAGCTCACCCATAGCCGGCGACTCCACTTTTCGTCATCGGGAGGAATTAGTATTGGGCTTGGTGCTCGGAACACGGGATCCCGTCCAGAATCTCACAGATCCGGCAGCCAAAACAGAGGGCCGCCTCCACCACCGCCTCGCTCCGGAAATCCATCATCGCGGGGAAGAATCGACAAATCCAAACTATTTTGCACCCATTGTGGGATGCAGAAACATACCAAGGAAACATGCTTTCAATTGGTAGGCTACCCAGACTGGTGGGGAGATAAGGCGAAAGAGAAAATAGCCTCGGCGATGGGGGGTAGCCCGAAGACTGCCGACACCAGCATCGGCACCGAGGGACACTGGAAACCAAACATCGAGGCTACGGGGCATGCAGCTAGGGTTAGCAACCAAGGAGGCGGCGGATTTGCAAATGGAGGGACTGCACAAGGTAAAGGGTTTCGTGCCTTTGCATCAAACCCTTATACTCACCTTAATTACTGGGTGCACCCCCATATTGTTGAAAATTGTACAGAGTACCCCATGCCTATATATATTTCCAATGTGCTCCCCACGAGATATGATAATTATACTTTGCACCCTCTGCATAGTAAAAATAATCCAAGTGCTTGAAAATGTGAGAATCGTTTCTCGATTTTGGGTTCTGCTGTTTTTCAAGCCTCTTCCAAATTTAATTCTGATGATACTAGTTGGATTTTTGACTATGGTGCTACGGACACGATGACATATGATAAAAGTGACTTTATTGAGTATTCAAAACCTCTAAAGGCTCACGTTCAGACTGCCAACGGAGAATTAGTTCCGGTAATAGGAGCCGGGACTATCAAAATTTTCTCCAATCTCCAACTGTCCAGTTGTCTTTATGTTCCGTCCCTCACTCAGAAATTGATGTCTATTAGCCACGTCACAAAGGAACTTAATTGCACGTTGCTAATGTACCCTCATTTTTGTCTCTTGTAGGATATCAGGACGGGACGATTATTGGGCATGGCACTGAGAGACGCGGGCTGTATTACGTGGATGAAATAACTCAACGAGGAAGTGCGTTGCTTGCTCACAGATCGGCAAATCGGGACGCCTAGCTTTGGCATCGTCGTCTTGGGCATCCTTCCACGGGTTATTTAAAACTCTTATTTCCGAAACACGTTTTGAATGAGCGATTATGTTGTGAAACTTGCATTGTAGCTAAAAGTCATCGACATTCCTTTAAACCTAGTAAAACTTGTTCCACTTCTATGTTTTCTATTGTTCACCTTGATGTATGGGGTCCATCTCACGTTGTGGGAGGGCATTGTTTCCGTTATTTTCTCATTTTTATCGATGATTGCACAAAAATGACATGGGTGTATTTTTTGAAAAATAAGTCTAATATTTTCGAGAAATTTATTCATTTTTATGCCATGATCCAAAACCAATTTCATAAATCTCTCCAAACTCTTCGGTCCAATAATGGGAGGGGAATTTTTAAATACGTCTATGTAAGTTTTTTGCCAAAGTAAGGGAATTCTTTATCAAACAACCTGTCCTCACACCCCTGAACAAAATGGGGTAGCTGAACGAAGAAATAAGATCCTTCTTGAAATAACCCGGGCAATTATGCTTGAATCTAAAGTTCCCAAACACTTCTGGCCCGAAGCTGTAGCCACTGCTGTCTACATTGTCATTCGGTTACCCACCAAAGTTTTGTCTATGCAAACTCCCCTCCAGAAATTGTCCAGCCTAGCCAAAATTCCTCTTGCCCTTACTCTCCAACCTCGAGTTTTTGGATGTTCTGTTTTTGTTCACATCCCTAAATATGAAAGAAACAAATTATCCCCTTGTGCTGTCAAATGTGTGTTTGTTGGGTATGGAGTTCATCAAAAAGGGTATCGGTGTTACAATCCCAAAACCCGTCAAATTCTCACCACCATGAACTGTAATTTCTTGGAAACCGAGTTCTTCTACCATCATCACCTTAGCAGTAAGGGGGGGAGTGAGACTCCGAGAGACACTGATTTTGACCTGCTAAGTTTATCGATGCTAAACCCAGTGCCCGAGGCAGATCCCCCAGAGCTAGTTAGCATTGCGCTGAGCAAGTCTCGGAGACGCAAGATCAGACCCCTCTCTCAGCCACACCATCATCCCCACTGGTATCTGAGGTAAGCATTCCAGATCTGAGCAATAATTTACTTGAATCTGAAAGCACTTCCCCCGGAGGATATGAAGAAGCACAAGGAGAGACCATGATAGATCAAGACACAGGTCAATATGTACTTCCCCCTAGGAGCACACGGGGCGTTCCACTAAAGAGATATTCTCCTGAAAGGTTTCCAAAGAAGGGCAAGCACTCCGCAGCAAACATCATCAGAGGAAATCTATAAAAAAAGGCCCGAGCCAGAAACCGCACCTGGGAGAAATGCAGGTTGCCGGAGGGAAAGAAACCTGTAGGGTGTAGGTGGGTCTTTACTATGAAAAGAAGACCTGATGGTTATGTCGAGAGATATAAGGCAAGATTAGTGGCTAAGGGCTACACTCAGACTTATGGCATAGATTACTCTAACTTTTTCACCAGTAGCCAAGATGAATACAGTCCGAGTTTTACTATCTGTTGCAGTAAATCAGGAATGGCCTCTGTATCAGTTTGACGTAACCAATGTCTTTCTTCATGGAGAACTACATAAAGAAGTTTATATGGAAATACCCCTGGGGTTTTCAGATGAATTTGGAGATCATGAGGTCTGTAAGCTGAAGAAAACACTATATGGACTTAAGCAGTCTCCTCGAGCATGGTTTGGTAGGTTCACAACTGCCATGAAGAAGTATGGGTATCTACAGAGCAACTCTGACCATACGTTGTTCTTAAAGAAAAAATGAGAACTCATCACATGTCTAATAATATATGTGGATGATATGATCATCACATGAAACGATGTTGGGGAAATCCAAGAATTAAAGAACAATCTCTTCACTGAGTTCGAAATGAAAGATATGGGAATGCTGAAATACTTCCTTGGTATAGAGGTTCTTAGATCAAAAAGGGGGATCATCATTAACCAAAAGAAGTATACTCTGGACTTGTTGGCTGAAACTAGGATGCTCGACTGCAAACCATCAGATACTCCCATTATAGTAAATCATGGGTTGAAAATTATAGAAGGGGCAGAATTAGCAGATAAGGAGAGATATCAACGACTGGTGGGAAAATTGAGCTACCTCTCTCATACTCGTCCGGACATAGCCTATGCAGTTGGGGTAGTCAGTCAATTCATGCATCATCCTCAGGCTGATCACTTGGAGGCCGCATTGAGAATCGTTCGATATTTAAAAGGATTAGTTAATCATAACTCTTCGAAAAGGCGGGCCACTTGGAGATACAAGCCTATACAGATGCTGATTGGGCGGGAAACCCAATTGACATGAAATCAACAGCTGGATATTTTACCCTTGTGGGGGGTAATCTAGTTACATGGAGAAGCAAGAAACAGAAGGTGGTGGCTTTGTCAAGTGCCGAGGCTGAATTCAGAGGGATCAAGAGTGGACTGAATGAAGTTCTATGGCTAAGAAAGTTGATGGGCGAGCTCAAGTTTCACTCAAAAGGGACGTATCAAATCTTCTGTGACAACAAGACAGCTATTAGAATTTCAGGAAATCCGGTACAACATGATAGGACCAAACATGTTGAAGTGGACAAACATTTTATCAAAGAAAACATTGAAGCAGGAATTGTGGAGATGCCTTATGTTAGATCACAAGACTAGCTAGCAGATATTCTCACCAAGGCAGTATGATCGCGAGATTTCTTGAAAATTCTTGGCAAGCTAAACATCGGGAATCCCACTGTTCATCTTGAGGGGGAGTGTTGGAAAGAAAAAAAATTAAAATTATTTAAGATATCTTTCCTTTAAAGATAGAATCAAATCTTGTAATAGATAGAATCAAATCCTATTATAGGATCTCTTAATATCTCATGATACATGTATGGATCTCACCCTATATAGGGTTGTAGAATTCAAGAATGAAACATACGAAAGTAATGAAAATCAATCCCAAATATTAGCTTCTATTTTCCTACTATGATATCTCTCTGCATCCGTTTAAACAGGATGCTCCTCTGCAATCCTAAACATGATATGTCCGATATCATAGAGTTCATTAGATAGCCCTTCTTGAGGAGAATCGTGACGCAACAATTTGATAAATTGATAGGTGAATGCAATAATGTCAAAGATATGCTTTAGGTCGTAGCTGGTGATGTGTATAGACATGCGAAAGATGTATGCTATGGAGGAGCGATGCAGCCCATCATCACTAACACCAAAAGATATAGAAGTTACCCAACGTCTAGCATGCAAGACAAAATGGATGCTTCCGCTGCCCTCATGTCCAAGAAGATGGGCGTCATAATGTGGCCTCACTAGCAAGATGAAAACACTATCACTCTCCATTCACCTGCTACGTAATTGTGAAGCCAAGGTACGAACTGTTTTTACACGAGCATCTTGGACAACGGTATCTGAATCCTTTAGCCACATCACTATGCGAGCTGCGATCTTTCTAAGATGAGATCTCATCGGTCCTTCATGGAAAGTTGCCGATGTCCCCATCGAACGAATACATTCTTTTCGGACAACACTTGTCGAGGTAACAAAATAACCTCCAGGATCAAATCCAAAAACTACGTTGTTCCTATAATCATAAAAAATTATGGATGAGGTCAGAAAAAGTATATATATATATAAGGAGTTCGAAAGAAAACCATAAAAGCCCACAAAGGACTTTACGTGGTAACAAGTGGTATCAGAGCCAAAGGTTAGGTCAAGCCATGGCTAGTGGAAAGAACACGTAGGCTAGTGCCATCCAAGACGACGCCTTGCGAAGCCCTAGATTGGATGTGTTGAACCATTATTATATCATCCAATATATTCGTCTAACGGTTGTATATATTAATGTTTATTTATCAAACGATCCGATTAAGTAATCTACTAAGTTAATATAATTACGGGGTCAAACGATCATTTATTAAAGTATGAGAACTATTGTGCAAATACCATTTTGGATAACTTTAATTTTGATATGGTTGAAGTTGAAGTTATAATAAGCTTTAGAGACTTATTCTCTAAATACGGGGTTACGGTGTAGATACGTTGATAGTATCTCATTCCTATCAACTAACGTACCAACTACCAAATAAAATATTTATGACTTCTCTGTATTTCGAAACTCGACAGGAACGTCAGCATTCCAAGTATGTTTCTGCTTTCGTTTATCTATCGTATTCAACATGTTTAATTAATTCTTATAATTGGTATTAGAATCAATGCATGTTGGAACGAATTGATAATTCGTTAATATTAAATTTTGATTTTGATTTTTTTGATGAATGAAACTATGAGCACCATTTATTCGATGAATTGCCTTTAATCTTATGAATGAATTTGGTATATTTTCCGTCTTCCATGAAATGTCTGAATAACTTTTGGATTTATGTGATTCATGCATTCGTTGGATTCTTGTTCTTCCTTCGTTGAAGGTGTTTTACAACACCAAAATCATTCCATTGTTAACCGTTTTCAAAATGTTGGTTGAATTGGCTTCGGATTTCTCCTTTTTTGATCGAAAAACCGTTCAAAATTCTTCAGTTTTTCTAGAAAGGATTTGGTCCTTGTTGAACTTATGGGTAAATGGATTCAATTGTTGCGAAAATTTCAAAAAGTAATCGTGCGATTTTATTTTTTGCGTTTCAGTTTTCGGTTCTGTGCACTTCATGTGTTTCGTAATTTCAAAACTTATTTGTTTTTTCAATCGAAACATAAGAAATGTTAGAAAGAAACGAGAATCTATGTTTTTACTTTTGATTTTGGTTCCAAGAAAACTAACTGTTCGACAAACGGCCTCAAAGAATCGTTTTTCATTCGACCCAAAATTTTTCATAATTTTTGTTTGAATTCGTTGGATTTTCTGACTGGAATATTTGTGTTCAGACGTTTTCATTGTTGTTATTCAATCGTGAATTTCGATTGAGAAATTGAGGATTTTTGTGTGTTTTTGTTGGTAATTTTCGACAGAAATTTGTGTTTTCTTTTCGATTTTTCTTGTTGGATTTCTCTCCTTCCAGCGACGTGCGGGGAGTGGAGGGACGACTAGAACGCCGGCAACATCGCATCAGTTGGTGGCGCTTGTGGCGGCGGCAATTTTCCGACGCGTCGATTTGCAGGAGAAACAGTTTCTGCTAAAACTGTTATTCGGTCCACAGATCTGGGTCGTGAGTTCTGGGTCGCAGCGGGTTTGGGCAGAAGAGCGCTGGGCTTCGTGGCTGGGTCCTGCTACCGGGCTCGGTTTTAACTGCTGTTTCTGCTAAAGTTTGTAGCGGTTTGCGGGCCTAAAGGCTAATAGGTTAATTTCTTTGGGCTGAAAACAAGAATTACTTTTGGGCCCTTCATTTAATTGTTGAATGCATTAATTTTAGACCCTCTTTTAACCCCTTTTTTCATTTGATTTCTCTACAGTTAAGGGCCACCAAATTCTTGGGCATTTTTGCTGATTTTATTTTTGTTTTGGTGTTATTTAATTAAATGTTAAAAAAGCCCAAATAAAAGTATTTAAATAAATTTGTTTAAAATAATTAAAGGCCTAATTTCTTAACCTTTCTTGGTCATTTGATTTAAGCCTTGGGAAATGTTATTTGAGATAAAATGTTGTGTTTCAAGCCTATTTTGGAATACTAATGAGTCACGAAATTTTGGGCTAACACTACAAGAAATATGCTCATAAACTACACTGCGTAGACTATGGTTTTTTAAATAAACCGCAGTGTTTTGTCATAGACTACGGTTTTTAGGACTAACTGCAGTCTATGAGCGTATTTTTTTTTCCAATAGACTACTACGGGTGTGTGAAAACTGTAGTGTATGAATATCAAACATTACAGTCCAAAATAACCGCAGTCTATGAGCGCCCTTTTCTTTCTAAAGACTACACTTTTACTATACGGTTTGTCTAACCGTAGTCTATGAGTAGGGCTATCCAAACGGGTTCGGGTAAACGGGAATACCGGAACCCGACCCGAAACCCGTCGGGTATCGGGTATCCGATACCCGAAAATGCGGGTTCGGTGTATTTTCGGGTGTATAAACGGCCGGAATTTCGGGTATCGGGTTACCCGATCGGGTTGCGGGTATACGCGATACCCGACCAAGTACCCGATTTTGCTATTTCAATTTGGGGGGAGGGTTAATTAGGGCTTTAGTTGAGAACTTGAGAGGTGAGGCGAGAGCAACTCTCTCAAATACTTTGGAGTTTGGGTGGACAGCCTCTCTGCGGCTCTGCCTCTCTCTCGACTCTACTCGTCTCCGTCTGGCCGTCTCCATTCTCCAGTCTCGTCCTCTCTCTCGACAGTCGACAGTCACTACAGCGTGCGGCCCGCTACCGGCCAGTTGTCTCTCTGAGCTCTCTCGGCCCTCTCCAGTCCGAGACTCTGAGTCTCTTCCTCTCTGTCCACTTCCAGTGTCCACTCCAGTCTCCAGCAGCCAGCAGTCAGCAGGCCGAGCCTCCGAGCCTCCAGTCCAGTTCACCGCCGCGAGCGCGACGCGAGGCCCGGCGAGTCCGCGAGTCCGCCGAGCCTTCTCAGCTCACCGTCACCGACTCACCGCCACCGGCCCACCGCGAGCCTCCCACCCAGTCGAGTCTTCTACTTTTTTTCTGTATTTGAGAATTGAAATTGAGAATATTGTTTAATTGTTGGTGCTAACTGCTGTGAGCCTGTGAGTGAATTGTTGAATTGAAGTGAATTGTTTTTGGTGTTGAATTGAAGTGAATTGTTGTTGGTGTTGAATATTAATTTGTCTTGCAGGTTGTATTGTATTGTGCTTTCTCACAAAATAATAAGTATTGGGTGAAAATTAGAAATTAAAAAAAAAAAAAAAGCGGCGGGTATTCGGGTACCCGATTACCCGAATTCAGGTCCCCGAATCGGGTAATCGGGTATCCGAGATGTAAATCGGGTCGGGCAACGGGTGCATCTTCTTGGCCGATTTCGGGTGCGGGTACCCGATTGTTCGGGTCGGGTACCCGCGGGTACCCGATTCGACAGCCCTATCTATGAGCGCCTTTTTCTCCAAAGACTACGTGTTTCTCTACGATTTTGTCTAACTGTAGTCTTTGTTCCATGCAACTAGTTTTCCCCCAATTCTTCAAACCCGATCTGCGCCTCTAACCCTAACTCATCCACCGTCCCCCGCAACGCCGCCCGCTGTCACCGCTCATCGCGCCCCCGCCGTCGCCGCTCATCGCGCCCCCGCCATCGCCGCCGCCTCCGCCTCCTTCTCCCATCGCCGAATGCTCGATTGAAATTGCCCAAACGTCGCGAAAATTGGCTGGAATTGAGGTAGGTTTCTCTCTCAAGCTTCTTGTTCTCGTTGATGTTTCCTTTCTATCTCTTTCTCTCTCTCGTTTTCTATCTTCTTTATTACGCATCAATCCGAAAAAATTGAAGCTGCGAACATGTTAAAATCAGAGCTACCGAGAAATTTTTTCCATCTCCATCTCTGCATAACTCTTCACTACATATATCTTCTCTCTTTAAGGTCAACATCAACATTCCTAACTGTGGACATGCAGAAGGAAAATAGGGTAGAACTAATTTTTCTAGGGGATTTCCTTAGTAGCTAATGGAATGTGGACATGCAGAAGGAAAATAGGGTAGAACTAATTTTTCCAAAGTAGAGGAGGAACGAGGGAGACTTAAATTGGAGGGGGAGAACTGAGTATATTGGTCCAGCCATTAGAATCATAAACAACTTTGGAAGACTTTATAAAATGGAGGGGGAGAACTGAGTATATTGGTCCAGCCATTTACTATGGATGATTTAGAAAGAATTTACTTTTTTTGGTTATAAAATCAATGATCAATCTGCAGCTCATTCTGCCTTTGTTATATATAAAGAGAATAGGTATATGCATACTGTCTGTGTGTGTTTGTGTCCCTTTCCATGGACAGAAAATTTCAAATCTAGCTAAGAACCCTAAAATCGGATTGCGTTATAGCCATTTGAGATGGTGATGTAAGGACTGTTGGTGCTCCCTCTGTTCTTGTTACCATATCATGTTGCTTATATGCAATCTGTTGAATGAAAAATAAATGGGTAAATAAGAAATTTAAAGTGACTAAATTGTTTTTAGCATGACTTGGAAACTGCATTTCACATTGAGCATACCAACATTTCATTTTTTCTGCTAGTAAAAGTAATTACATTTATATTGGGATATGAGGATAATGTTAAACTCTACTCTATAATTTTTAGTGTTCAAGTAATCACATGTTTTGACCATATCATCATGTCAAAGAATTTTTCGATATTACAGTTATCTAAAATTGGTTAAAGTTTGAAAAAATGAGAGAGAGAATAGAATGTTTCGATATTACAGTTATCTAAAACCGGTTAAAGTCTGAAAAAATGAGAAAGAGAATAGTTAACCATTGTCTAGGTGAATTTTTAAATATCTCTTTAGTAGTTCTCGTTATTTATAAGATTTAATCTTGTCTAGGTGAATTTTTAGATATCTAAGATGGACAAATCATGGATGTCCATGAATAGATTGTCACGTGAATATGAGGACGGGGTAGAATCTTTCATACAA
>JAYDZE010010536.1:0-10413 GCA_034509125.1 Monilaria moniliformis
ACTAAAATTGTAACCAAATCTCCAAGTTTCAACAACAATAGCTTCAACCAAAAGGATCCTTAAACTCAAGAATGTAGGTAAGGGTTTCCACAAAAAACAAGCAATGTGACAAGAGCAAACTTCTAGGAGAACAACAAAATATGGCTTGTGTTTTTCCTCCACCCTATCCCATCGTAGCAGAGGAGTTGAGCTTCCCAAAAAAACTGATTCCAAAATGGTAGTGTGCAGGTGAGGAAAAATGGAGTAATAGGTGTGTGTTCTCCCCCTCTCTCTTTTCTTTCTTGGCTTTTATAGTGCGGCTCCTACTGTCTTGCCCCAGCTAGGTTTCCCTTTTCAAGTCTTCTAGGTCGGACATAATTGCCCCTCCACGCAGCTGGCGTCACCACCTCATCATTTTCCACCCGGGACCACTTTGTCCTGTCAGTTCTGCACCGGCTCGACCTTTAGACTAGGCAGTTTGAGTCATTCTCGGCAGTTTGTATGTGTAGCTTGTTTTTCTGCTATTTTGCCTTCTTTGTTGCATTCCTTAGCCAATTTCTCTTATTTCTTAGCCTTTCACCCTTGCTCTTGTTTCTTCCCATTTCCTGCACCAAACCACCTAATTAGTGTAGATATCATGTTCAATTATAACTCAATTTGACCCATATTACTAGCAACAATTGACACTTATCAGAGATCCTAGTAGTTAAATTCCTCATCGAATCCCAACAGACATTTTGATAGAGTCAACTTCGAAATCCAAAAGTTATGCGCCTTGTACAACAACATAGAATTAGAAAGAAATAGCGACTTAAGCAGGGAGGGTATTTTGAAAGAGACGATGTCCACCTACCAAAATGACAACAAGAAGCCTTTCAAGTTAGTAAATGTTTGGGATAAAGTTTACTTGCTAATAAAGTGGACGGACAGCAGATCAGCCAGACTGAAGAGAACCAAAAACACCACCGACTGACAATTCACCACAAATAGAGAGGCTGACCCCATTTTCACCTACGATGCGGGTGGGAATATTTGTGTCGATGCACGTAGGAGCAGTCTCATTAGGCAAAAGATGACAAAGCGGAAGGCGAAAGAGAAGGCGCTGTCCACAAGAATGGAAGAACGCATGAGATCTGTCAAATAATGGCGACACTTCAACGAATGGGGCTTCTTTGTACAATTTATTTTACAAAGCCAACTTGCAAGACACATCTCAAATGACCGAGCAACAACTTGAGTGACATCGCACACTTCTGAAAAGTTTAATGGAAAATTTGAGTATGATTTAAATTAGCTGTAGTTTTTAATTATATAATTTTAAGATTTTAATTCTATATTTTTAGAATTTTTTTAGTTTAAATGAAATTTGTATTTTAATTACGTAAATTTTATAAATATTCATAATTGTAAATTATATGAAATAAGAAATAATTTAAAAAATAAGAGATTGAACCCATAAATAATGATAAGGAAATGACAAAATTAATACCCTTTATTGTGAGTGTTAAAAATAAATAAAAAATTAAAGACAGTTCGACATTCTTTCCTGTAGATGCTTAACATTCAAATTGGAATTCATGTCACATTCACATCAATGTGTATTTGGATTACAGATTTTAAACAATCACAATATAAATTGATAAATTGACCACATAATGAACTTAGTAGAAAATCTAATCCAGTCATGTTATAATAAGGGCATCAACATCTCAATGTCTGCTCTAAGTACTATCTCCTTAAACACTCACTATTCACGTGCTTAACTTATTTCTCTACATCTCACTAAGCACTATCTCCTTGAGCACTCACTATTCACAAGACTCACTCACATTTTGTTTTCTTTTCTTATTATTGTTTTTTGTAAATTATGTATTCAATTAAAATGAGTTACGAATAAATGAAAATTATTAATTTCATTAAAAACATAAAATTACATAATTTAAATAAAAAATTACATAATTTAAATAAAAAATACATAATTTTAAGTACGATAAAACTACATAATAGAAAAAAAATACAACTAATATAAGCCTAATTTTACTTCGAGCATAGCTAAAAATCGGCTGTGCTTATCCCTTCCTTCGTCGTCCAATCTGGACATGTCCTTATAGAGGGTGCCATAATGCACTAATATTGGCCCATGCTTGTTGGTTTTTCGCATTTCATCCGTCATTTCCCGAATCACATTCGAATCCCGAGGTGTGGCCGCCACCTTCCCCATCCCCTTGCGTTTGGCCGCCTTTTGACCCATTGGACGGCTTCTACTCGTCGTGGCGCTTGCCTCGCCTTCGCTTGTTGTATACTGTCCGTCAGAGGCACTCTTCGATCTCTTTGATTCGTTGTAGATTGTCCCCGCTGCCTAACTACTTCTCACAATTGCGCACCCTCTCCCAAGTCTTGAGGTGCTTGAAGAGCTTGAGGTTTTCTTGTTTATACATCATCTGCGCCTCCTTGAACAAATCTGCCTCAATCTAGCCGCTTTTCCATGCGACTCCAAGTGGTTGTAGATGGCTCAACATTTGGTGATTTATGGGCTCATCCTCTCGAAGTGGGCTCAAAGCATACGAGTTGTACGCTCCATTGTGCCTTCAGGACGCACATTGCAATATCTATCGGTTATTTTCTCTAGAAACGTGCCGGATTTTTGGGAGTTGGCCACGATGGGGTCTTCGATAATGTCGACGTAGCACTTGGAGACCGTCCGAGTTTCTTCGACTGTGTACGCGGTGTGTTTGGGTTGACACCTGAGAATCTCCGATTTGTCTGAGAGTTGGAGGGATGAGAGGCATCGGGGTGACGACGAACCAAAGTCGGGAGACGACGTATGTGGCAATTGAGTTGAGATTCCACCGGTGACGTGATTGGATTGCAAAGTGGGAGGAATTGAAAAATATTGGGGATTTTGGGGTCAAAATCGAGGGTGCTTGGATTGACGCCTGAAAGACCTAAGATAATTATTGAGTTGCATCTCGTATGAAAGGTTTAGATCATAGTTGTAATTTTTTGGATACATTGTGGAAGAAATTGTGTGAAGAATGGAATGAGAAAAGATAAATAATGAAGCGTGAGATGAAAAAGTGTGTAAAATGGTGTGAGAATGTGAGATTATTTATACATGTAAAAGAATAAAAAACAAAAAATAAAAAAAGGAAAAGGTGTCCTTGGATTGCATTGGCCGTTGCCTATTTTTTTTTAATTTCGCAACCGCTAAATAAAAATTAAAGCATGCCATGTGTCGCGTCCTAATTGGCAGACGCGTGGCTTTTTCAACGCATGCTTTGGCACGCCTCCATGTGTTTTCTTAGCGTGCTCAGGGCACCGTATCATCGTCCTGGAACCTTTGAGCATACTGGTGCTTGCTTTGGGCAGCGCAGACGGGCGGACACCGCAATGGTCCGGACACCCCAATGGTCCAAACCTGTCATATCGGTAATCATGTTCATGTATGGACATAATCGATAACCTGACATCATTATTTCAGCGTCTCTTCAACTTTATCCATAATATTTATTTTTCCTTAAGTCATATTATTAAAAGTTAATCATTCAGATGGAATTTTTATTTGTCGTCCATCGGCACCACCCCAGTTTCGCCTACCCCACCCCATCAAAACCAGCCCCCACAAAATTCCAAATTTCACTGAATTCATCAACTCTCTAGTCTCTAGACTTGATCAATCATCATATATACAATAGTATCTGCTTCGTCTTCGCAGCAGAAAAAGGGAAAAGTGAAGTAACAACTAAAGCGGAGAAACAAAAGATTTTTTTTGCTCACTTAATCAATGGCGAGACACGATGATCTGCCGGTGCCCGTTTACAAGTCTCTCGAGCCCGTTTACGGAACCGGGTCGCAGCTCGAAGAAGCGGAGCTCAGATTCAACACTTTGAAATCCAAATTTATCGAGATTTTCGGCCACGCCCCTGATATCTATGCCCGATCTCCTGGTATTGTTTGCTCTACTGGTTTGGTTGGACTATGAAAGTTGTTATCTTGCTTGTTTTGTTGGAGCTCAGATTTTTTGTTTTCTTTGTTAGTTTTCTTCTTTATTTGTTGGGTCAATTCAATGGAAGACTAGATCGGAATGGCTAGCTGGGTATCCGAAAGGCGCTTAATTTTGGCAATTTGATTTGGGGGATATGACTGTGGATTAAAGTTTTTACATTGTGTGTGTGTGCAGGAAGGGTGAATTTGATTGGGGAGCACATAGACTATGAAGGTTACTCTGTGTTGCCTATGGCTATCAGGCAAGATACGATTGTGGCAATTCGGAAAGTGGAGGGAGAGAAGGTGCTGAAGATCGCTAATGTCAACAATGACAAGTATTCTCTCTGCACTTACCCTGCTGATCGTGATCAGGTAATGGTGTCTTTTGCAGTGATCTGCAACACTAACAGTGAGAGGGAGCAAGTGTGTTAGTGACTGTGAATAGTGGAAAGCATCTTTCATGTGTTCTCCCACTGATTCTGATTATGTGTTAGTATCACTTTTTGTGTGTGTGTGTGGTTTGTTGGATGAAGAGATTATTCTTGAAGCAGTTGTTGACTCCTTTTGGTTTGAAGTTGAACTTTTGGTGCAAAAGAAAAAGAAACTTTAACCATGTATCAATTACCTTGCTCGAGTTAGTTGGATTCAAAGCTGTTGTTGTTTGAATTATGGTTGATTATATGCTTCATTGTTATTAATGTACATTATCAATGATTTTTAACTGGGAGTAAGTGCAGGCAATTTAATTGTTTTGAGATGAGAGATAGTTTGATGATTTTTGGAGTTCTTGCTGAAAAATGTGATCTTGGTTACAGAGTATGGTTGTTTGTTTACTTCAAATGAATGATAGCTTACAAGTTAGTAGAATTGTATATGTATTAAAACTATGACTGAACTTATTTTGTAATATGCCACATTGGATATGAAAAGAAGAATATCTGCTCTTTCAGTTGTTGATAAGAAATGGGACTAGTTGGCTACTTGATGCATTTGGTTTTCACTCTCATGATCTATGTATCTTGTTAAGGAGATTAATTTTCTTTTCAGGAAATTGATTTGAAGAATCACAGATGGGGTCACTATTTTATTTGCGGGTATGGTGCCTTTTATACCTCTTGCGTTTTCTTCGGAGCTGATTTTGATAATTCTATCATGCTTTGTATATTATATGATGTTAGGACCGTTTCAGGAGAGCTTGATGATTCACTTTGAAAGTTTTGATATCTCATAGTTATTTTCTGTTCCATTCTAGGTACAAAGGTTTCTATGAGTATGCCAAAGCAAAGGGCATAAATGTCGGTGAAGCAGTTGGTCTTGAGGTTGTAGTCGATGGAATTGTTCCAACAGGTATTTTTGTCCATTCAATTAATATTTGCATTTTTCTGGATAAGTGAAGGTACTCATTAATGCTATTGCTAAAACACTGAGTTGTGTTTTACTTTCATGTAGGGTCTGGTTTATCGAGCTCTGCTGCTTTTGTTTGCTCGTCTACTATTGGCATAATGGCAGTATTAGGAGCAAGCTTGCCTAAGGTGTGTGCATATAAATGTTGTATTTGTAAATTTTGATAAATCTGTATTATATTACATTAGCTGTCTAGCCCTTACAGTCACCATTCCAAACCACTATCTGGCACAGATTTTGTTTATTTCACAAAGGAAATTATCGTCTTCTCTTTTTATTTGTAATTCCTTCATTTTTCAAATTTCCCTTTCCAGAAAGAACTTGCTCAACTTACATGTGAATGTGAAAGACACATTGGAACACAATCTGGTGGAATGGACCAGGTAATCTACCACATTTCTCAGCTAAATTATTATGTGTGTAAGAATGCTAATGAATTTGATCAGTTTCATCTGACCGTTGTTATTTTTTAATTCCTACACTTGAAATGCCAAAATACATTTTTGCACTATTTTATGAAGTCCTGTCCATCACCTGTGACCTATGAGATACTCTCAATTCATTCCTTTGACAGGCAATATCAGTGATGGCTCAATCTGGATTTGCAGCACTCATTGATTTCAACCCAATTCGAGCTACTGAGGTGCAACTCCCTGCAGGTGGGACTTTTGTCATAGCACATTCACTGGCTGAGTCTCAGAAAGCAGTTACTGCCGCAACTAATTACAACAACAGAGTTGTTGAATGTCGTTTGGCTTCTGTGAGTTTTTCATACATTTGCTTTCTGGCCCCTTGTATATGCATCATGTTTACTTGAGCCTCACAGTCTTTTCTCTTTGTTTGGGCTATACAGATAGTGCTAGGCATAAAGCTCGGCATGAAAGCAGAAGAGGCAGTTTCCAAGGTGAAGACACTTTCAGATGTTGAAGGACTGTGTGTATCTTTTGCTGGTACACGTGGATCGTCTGATCCAGTTCTTGCTGTCAAGGTACCCATATATATTCTTTTGGACCAGTACTCTATTTGTATGTGTGTGATACGCATCATATGGGCAGTCAATTAGTTCAGCACCCATTACATCTTAATTGGTAGTGGATTAGTGGGAGTAATGCAGTTTTTATTATTATAATTATCATTGAATTCCTTTATTATCATTGCTTCTAGGAAGTCTATAAATAGTCATTTGAGGTTTGAAGGGGACTATCTATTGAATTATTTTGTATTGAACGGCTTTGCCGAGCGCTTTCCATGAAGGAAAGAGAGCCTTCTTTTGAAGGTGTTGTCTTTTTATTTACAATTTCTCAATTTTCATTACAAACGTTCTTCGTCGCTTCTTGTCTCTAATAAATTGGTGTGGTGAACGTGGATATAAAAATGGCGGTGACACGAAGTTTGGATGGTCGTGTCGAGGCGTTAGAGAAAGCGACGGAAGAACTCGGCATTCGACTTGGCGCTATTAAGGATTACCAGGGAATTCAATTCGCGGAACTCCGACAACTTCTTTTAACCAATGTGCGCATAATAGATTCCCGAGAAACGTCAGCAACCCGTTTTGTCAACCCTGTGGTTCCGCCTCCTGTTTCGGCGCCAGCCTCAGCGCCCTCGCCTCCTGCTTGGTGATGATGGCCACTACTCTCGCCATGGCCACGATTGTGGTGATTTCTGAGCCGGCGGCAACTCCTGCCACCATGAGAAGTCATGCTAGCATTGAGTGTCCACTCACACCTAACCCTCCACCTTTTCCACCGACAACGCACAGGAAACAACAAGCCCACCAACCTCCCATCTTCGTGGCTGCACCAAGAGGAGCATCGCATTCATTGGTTGGTACCTAAACATACTCAGCTTCGGCAATCAGCACCGGCGCTCTGATTGGTGGTCACTTGGAACTCCTATATATGATGTGTTGTATAGATACTATCCATTTAGGGGAAAGACGAGGAAGTAGACGGTGGCCAAATTTTCTCGGTTCAAGGTGCAGCGTCTGTTCCTTCATATTCTGGGGTGTCTTCAATTCTGCTCTCTTACTCATGTTCGTAAACTTGAGATGAGCCTCCACTGATCCAAGCAAAATATTCAGGTTTCAAACTCAGCCTCGGACAAAGCTATTTTGACGGCGGTGCAATTAATACGCATCATATGGGCAGTCAATTAGTTCAACAGCCATTACATCTTAATGAGGGAGTTAGTAGTGGATAACCAAGGGCAGCGGTTACTTGGCAGTGGAGTATTGGAAGTAATGCATTTTTTATTATTAAAATTATTATTGAATTCCTTTATTATCATTGCATGTAGGAAGTCTATAAATAGTCCTTCGAGGTTTGAAGGGGACTATCTAATGAAGTATTTTGTATTGAACGGCTTTGCCGAGGGCTTTCCGTGAAGGAAAGAGGGCCTTCTTTTGACGGCTTTACAATTTCTCAATTTTCATTACAAACATTCTTCGTCGCTTCTTGTCTCTAACAGTGTGCGCTACCAATTGCTAGTTATACAAATACTGGGAATAAGTCAAAATGTGCATATATATAACTTGTATTCTATAAGCGCCAAATTTAACGGCCGGCCACATCTGCAGGAATTTTTGAAGGAAGAACCATACAGCGCCGAAGATATTGAGGAAATCATCAATGAAAAGCTGATAGTTGTTTTTGCTACTTCTCCTTCTTCCTTGGATGTGCTGAGAGCTGCCAAACACTTCAAGTTACACCAGGTGACTTTGCTTTTTCTGATTCTTCCTTTTACAATCAGATTGTTTCATTGTCAATCATTTATTGCAAAATATTCATTATCTTTCATATGCTCCTTCAGAATATAATGCTATTTTATGACTTTTAAATATCTTCTTGAAACAATTTTTCAGCGAGCCGCTCATGTGTACTCAGAGGCTAAACACGTCTATGCTTTCCAAGATACTGTATCATCAAACTTAAGGTGACTTTTCCTGATAGATCGTTGGGTCATATATATGTATAGTTGTTGTACCTTAAACAAGCCCCCAGTTAGTTAAAGCTGTTGAGTTGCTCTTGCAGCGAGGAAGACATGCTTAAGAAGCTTGGAGACCTTATGAACGACAGCCACTACAGTTGCAGTGTCTTGTACGACTGCAGGTATGGCTCCAGAACTTCTTATGCAGCCAAGAATGGCGACCATTTTAGTCATTTAATTTGTTGATTTTCTGTCACTAAACCATCTGTAAATAGCTGCCCCGAATTGGAAGAGCTCGTCCAGATAAGTAATGACAATGGTGCCCTCGGGGCAAGGCTGACTGGAGCTGGATGGGGAGGCTGTGCCGTTGCTCTGGTAAAGGAGAATATTGTCCCACAGTTTATCCACAACTTGAAGGTTAGTGTTGTCGATGCCATTCAATCGTCATTAAAATGTGAAATGTCGAGTATCAATGTCTGAGTTGTGTGTTGCAGGAACAATATTTCCAATCAAGAATCGACAAAGGGGTGATCAAGAAGAACGATCTTGGCCTCTACATTTTTGCATCCAAGCCATCGAGCGGAGCCGCCATCGTCAAACTCCATGGAAGTTGTCCATAAAAAAACACAACTTATTTTCTCAGCTAATTCATCAGAAAAAAAAGCGCAGATTGGCACTGAGATCTAATTGCAAATGGAGGCGTTATTTCACATTTTTTGTTGCTCATGGTATTCATAATTTATGTCTCAATTATATTTATTGTGTCGTCTCATGTCTTTCTAATTTGCATTATGTGAGATACGGTCGCAATACCCTCACAACCTAACATGATATTTAGCAAAACCTTTTATACAAATCAATATATATGTTGGATTGGGTTTGACTAAAAATTCATTTTAAAATATAAACCGGAAACTGTGAAATATGATAATTTTTTGTGAGACGATATGAATTTGTTGTGAAAAATGATGAATTGAAGAAAATGACTTTTGCTCATGAAATTCAAATTTGATATAACGAATTCATGCAATAAAATGATAAATTCACTATTGATTTTCACGATTTAAGAGCTGAAAATGGTTTCTACAATTAATACAACAAAGTAATAAATCCACTATAAATCTTTACGATCTAAGGGGTGAAAAATTATTCCTAATTTTTTTTATTAGGGCAATGATATACCAACACAAACTAAACAATATAAATAATAGGGTTAATGGTAGTTTCTACCTATTTCTAAAACTAAAAGAAAAAACATATCCATAATAACTAAAACATAGTCCGTCCATCTCACTTATAATATCTAAAAAAAAACTGGGCACTCAAATTAAAAAGGAAGTGTTTAGGTTATTAAATGGTGGATCCTTAATTGTTTAATTATTATTCAAACGCAATTAACAAAAGTAAATGAAGAGAGAGTATAAAAAGCTTTCAATAAATTGGAGGGACCTCACGGTTTCCTTCTAAAGTGCAATTCAATATAGATTTAGGTTTTTTATGTCGAACTTTTAAAGGGTTTTGAATGTACCTCTAAATATGAATCCAAAAATTATAAATTCAAACAAAGCTGCCTATAAATATGCTTTTACAAGGGCTTTCCATCAATGTTAAGTTCTACCAAAAAACAACAAAATGAGCAAATAAATCTTGACAACAACAGAGAGAAATCAGCTTGTACGATTTCTTCTTGAAGGTAGCCACGATGGAAAAGTAGCCAAAGGGAAGATCTCCGAAGCCAGCATCAAGTTTTCCAAGACCAAGAAAACAATTAATCGTTTGTTGTTTGCAACAATGAAACAACAGGATCTAGGTAAAGTGAACTTTTTAGGAAGTGTGAAGGTCAAATACACAAGAGCTAAAAAAGGTGTAGATTGACTTGGAGTTAATCTTTGGAGTAGCGAAAGCGCTAAACAGTTGGGAAATTAGCGCATGGAGTTGGCTACAGTAAGAATACAATGAGAAGATGAAAAAACATGGGGGCTAATCAAAGGTCACCAGTGGCGCATCCAGAAAAAAAAAAAAATAGGGGGGGCGGAATTTTATTTTTTTTAAATATAATACTCAAATATATTTTTTATAATAAAATAAATAACATATTACAATTCAAGTAGCACTAGC
>JAYDZE010010547.1:0-10413 GCA_034509125.1 Monilaria moniliformis
AGATTTTTTTGGATAAACTCACCATGACAGATGCTAGTCCTATATATTAAAAAACAGATAGTTACAATGGCTCTAATGAACAGTTATTTAACTCATGATTTGTCCAAGAAAAGCAAGAAAACGACTAAACAATTCCGTGTAAAGCTAAAAATAGTCGCACAAATACTACTGATAAAACAATATCATAGCAAAGATTAAGATAAGGCCTTTTCCAAAGTATTCTAATCATTGAAAGTTAGAAGAAAGCCTCCATATAGCTAAAATGATGTACTTTTATGATCACCTGCTGCATTATTAAATCACCACTAGGGGGCACATTAGGTCCACTTAGTTCATACATAAATTTCTCTTATGCAGCTTCAGCTCGATATAAAAAAAAAAAAAAAATTTGATTACTTATGTTCTTGACATGCCATCGATGATATTAGGGTTGAATTCAACCACAGAACTTATTGCTATCCCACATTTTCCTCCGTCATTCATGATGATTGCTAATGATTCTTTTCAACACAGGCGCAACTGAGAGAATAAGATAAAAGGATGTTGATCGGGCTGGCCTTATCGGCTATTCATTTTGGGCTAGTTCGGACTGCATTTATTTTTATGGATTAGAAATTTACAAACGACAACCCTCATATTTTCAGTCTATTTGAACCATTCTTTCTAGTTTCGGATTGAATTGACATACCTCTAAGATATACTGTTGTTTTGTTTCTTGAGGAACGAAGACATAAAGTATATAGAGATAGAAAGGCGCGGGCTTTAGTTGTGTTGGTAAGGGAGTGAACAGAGAGTGGTAAACCTTCAGTCATATCTCTTACATCTTCTTCCACAACATGGGAGAGATCAAATATTTGCAAAGTGGAAAAAGAGATCGGCCCGAAAGAGATTTTCCCAATCATTGTGTTTTGCATTTATTAACGTGGAAAAACATGGAAACGACAAACAAACATGGAAATGAAATGAATTCTACTCGAGAATATATGAAGACGGAAGAAGAAATATTATGGCTGCTTGACAAACTTCATTTTTCATCATTCAAATTTTCATTTGAAAAAGAAGAAAAGAAAGAAAATAGCACATAAAAAGATTGGAGGTAAAAGCAAGATCTTTTTGCATAAGCGTTTGCAACTCTGCCTAAACAGTGCTTGTTTAGGAACCATTGAGAGAGAGAGAGCGAGAGAGAGAGAGGGCAATGCTCAACTTTTTTATGTTAAAAATCACAAAATTAATTTTCATTTATCAATTAGATTTCGACATAATGACTTTCGAGCAATATGTTTGTTATTTATTCAATTGTAATAACTTGATAATATAATTGTATAAAAATATTGAGATATAACATTCTTTTCACTTTGATAAGATGATATTAAATTTGATCAACCGTTGGCTATTCTAAAATAGCATATACAATACCTTTTCTTCTTACAATTGCTAATCACCTCTCACACCATAATTAAAAAAATAAAAATTGCACTTTCACCCCTAGGACTCTTGACTAAAATATTTCTCGCGATTAAAAAATCCCGTGGCTCTTTCGAAATCACTCTGCATCTCACATGGCGGCCTTAACGTCCAATTTAACCTCCATAATTTCCCGCCTAACCCTTCTCCGCAAGCCCTCAGTCCACTTTTCTCCCAAAACTCTCAAACAATTGCAATTCCGCCCCAAATTGAAGACACTACTATCGCCTTTTCGCCATCACACAACTGATTTCGTTCGGTCCATTATTTGTCTTGCCCAAAGGCGCGAACCGTAAAAGCGTCAAGCAAAGATGAGTCTTGGTATTGAAACTGGCTGCGACGACACTGCGGCTGCAGTAGCAAGTGCTGCGTGTGTCTTTGTGTGCGACTGTGTGTTTTCCTTTTTCCCTCTGGAAATTGTTTTTGTGAAGTAAACGACCAAAACTTATGTGGGTCATCTTTTGAAATGAATAATAAAAAAAATCGTTTCTTTTTTATAATGTCGGCGTGATGGTAGGTCCGGAACAATGGCGAAATCCTTAGCCAAGTTATGTCTTCACAGGTATGTATAAATGAGTGCCTTTGCGTGTGTAAAAGTTATAGCATGCGTGGTTCCTTGAACTATTTAATTCAATTCTTTTTTCCCTTCTTTGTTTGTGTTGCTATTGATTCGTGGGAACCACGGTGCTCCTTGGTCTATTTGGTTGTATTATTTTGGTAGCAGCTGCCGTGGAGTTCTTTTTACCCTTTATTGCATATATTTTAACATAGTATGTCTTGCATGATGACTATGATCATGAGCCACCTTCATGTCTGGGTTTTCTTTAGGAGAGGCACTGAAATATTACTGATTTTCTTTCCCATTCATGATATGTTGGAGCTTGAATACTCTGTTGATCATGATATTTGATGCGAAGCTTGTTTTGAAGTGACACGTATAAATAAACATATTCATGTCATGTTGGTGTTGGTAGATGTTGTCCATGTCCTTTAAGTGCTCCTCGGTTCAGTTCATCTCTTTATTGATGTAACATGTTTGTTGCTACCCCAACTATCCAACATTATCATAATAATTAACTCATGTCATCACTATTGGCCTGGTCATTCACGAAAGTAAAAGAAGTTTTTGGAAGATTTTTAAGGGAAAAAGAGTGTAACATTAGGGAAAAAGTAATAAAGGATTAGCTGCAGCATATTGACTTAATTATGAGATCAACAGATCATTTCTCATAGAGGGCAGAGAGCTGTTTGATCTAGGGTTGTTAGGATCTTGTGCTGGAATTCAATTGCCTCCGATTTTAATTAGACTCTGTATTGTTCAATTTCTGAGGTTAAGTGGTTTAAACTTCAGCTCCGTGTATAAAAGAATCAACTAATTGAGATAGATTCCATCAGGCACATTTGTATGTTAGGTTCTGTATTTCTCATGCTCAGGGACAAGTAGGTTACCTTAATAGACTGAATGGAGAAAGGTAATAGCTAAAAGGTAGCATAACATGAAAGTAGGAGACTAATTAGTATTACCTAAGTTGGGATTAAAACCAGCTAATGGTTGAAGAACGTTGAAATCAACTGTTAATAATTTGAGAATCCTCAAATCAGGACTTTTGCCAATCATTTGGCTGGAATTTTGAGAGCACGGGTTTAAAATGCTGCTAACCAACTGAAGTAGCATTGTCTTACACTCATGGAGTAGAAAGGTAACTTAGCAACCTACATGGTCTTGCAACATATTGTAGTTGGATTAATATATTGTGGAAAGAGTGAATAAAGTCTTGCTCATTTACACACTCTGACATCTGTAGAAACACCTGGGCATCTCTGGATATATCAACTGCCTTAAACACCTGAGAGAGCGATCTAATTCCTTTTACAACTACTAATAGATTAATCCTTTATCTCTTCTTCATGGTAGATGGACTAAGAAGGTCTACTAATACCGATGAAGTTGGTTTAATCAGTGTTAGGATGGCCTGACAAGAGATGAGGATCATGCTCATCAGTCATCATCAGTTGTCAAATTTTCTACTTCTTGGCACTTAAAACTTGCAATTATAGCTAGTTTCTGTCACTTATTCGATTCGCTATACCTTGTATCAGAATTCTGCAACACAATGTTTCTTCTAGATGTGCATGGTCACCATAGATGGTTCAAGTCAGCTGCTAGATAGGTTCAGGTAATTCTTACTCATGATTCCTTTAGCAGCGTGCCATTACATAATCTTATTCTCTTAATCCAAAAGAGACAGCATAGTTGTTCAGACAATTGCTTTTGGTAGAGAGAGGTAGTCTGGGATCTCTCTCCTAACGAGAGAAGGTTAGAAATTCATCTTTGGTCTAGTTTCTATGGAACTGTTTGTATATGTTGCAAAGATGCTATATGCTGAACACATATTTCCAAGTGCATTGGGCTGGAAATGCACACCCCTCGTCTCAATTTCAAGCGTCCTTGGTTACTAGAATATCAATATAAGGCTTGGACACAGTTAAAAGGTTGGAATCTTGATGACCCGATACACGTATCTAATTATAACTCTTTCATCTGGTAATTAGAGTAAACGACTGTGTTATACTTCCTTTTGCTTTTCTCTCTTTTTTTTCCTACTATACACGTAGAACAATGCACAACATTCGTTTTGTGTATTGACATTTGCTTAATTTATCCTCACTACATCAAGGCAGATCTGCTTGTTCGTTATGGGGGAGTTGCTCCTAAGATGGCAGAAGAAGCACATTCAATTGGTGATTGATCAGGTACTGACCTGCTGTCTTGATATAACTGTTCTATTTGATCATTACTTTCAGCATTTCCCTTTTTCTTTTCTTCTTAATATGTGATGTTTCTGTCATAAAACACACCTTTCTTATTATTTGGTCATGGTGATCTACAATTGTTGTTGCTCGTATATGTTAAAACTAATGGTTAATTTCTGATTATGCGATTCTAATCATGAACCCTCTTCAGATGAAAATGAGAACAGACCATTCACATATTAATAACTTGTAAACATCAAGTACACACTTACTAGATATTTCAAGGGGCAGGCTCTTCTCTTTTTCCCATGCTCTCTCTCACTCTGGGGATAGGAAGCTCTGCGTGTGTTAGTTCCAATTATATACGTATAAATACCAATTTCTGACATATTTGGTGCTCTTTCTGCGCAGGTAGTGCAGGAGGCTCTTGATAAAGCAAAATTAACTGAGGAAGACCTTTCTGCAGTTGCCGTAACAATTGGTCCTGGTTTAAGCCTTTGCCTGCGTGCAGCGTGGTAATTTGCTAACATTTCTGTTACCTTAATCTTCCTTTTTTCTTTATATCGTCCCTCTCTCTCTCTCATCTTATTCTTATTCCTGGGTCGTCTTTTCCTTCTTTTTTGCATCAAGTTGGTAGGGGCGACAAAATTTGATATTTCGATTTGCGATTTAACGTTTCAGTTCTAATCTTGATCTGATTATCAGAATCTTAGACCACAAGATTTCAGTAGAGTTATTGGGTAGACATAAAGAACCAATGTCGAGAAAGGCTCTTACAATTCGTCATTGGAATTGTTGGAGTCGGAGCCAAAATAGTATGAATTCATTTTGCCGGAAGCTATAAGAAGAAGAAATAAGAGGGAAAATATGATAAATTTGTGTGAAATTGAAGTGGGGAGGAAAATAATATTTGTAGTGGTACGAAAGAATTATTTTTTTTGTTTGAAAACTAGTTGATTTTTTCCGTTAGGGATTTAAAAAAAATTATATATATACATTTTATTTTCGAATTGTTCGAATTAAAAAAAATATCCGATCTGATTCGATCAATCAGATCATTAATTAGATGCTACAGATTTTTGACTAAACATTTTATTTTTTCGAACTTAGACTAGACTTCTCCATTCAGCTATCAATCTTTTCGTCCTGAAAATAAATAAAAAACTGAACTTGCGTTTGCAAGACCAGTCTACCTATCTATTTTTTAAAAATTATCTTATTTCAAAGTTCATACGCACGCACTCACGTAGGCAGAGAGAAAGAGAGGCACAGACAGCCAAGAGCCGACGTCTCTCTCCAAAAGTTCACCTAACAGTAACCCCAACAAGCTCAATTTAAATTATTTAATTATTAAATAAAGTGCAAATTGCTAAATAAATTATATTTGGTTAAATTTTATTAGTCCCATCTTTTTAAAGAAAGGAACTAAAAATTAAAAAGCTTTAAAAATTCGAAATTGTCTCATCCGTCTCAATTTGGGCGACATCAACATGAATGTGCTAACTAGAAATATCTACATGACAGTAGGGGGGACAAAACAACGTCATTTGGTGATGTTCAAAATGACGTAGTTTCTTTAAATGGATATTGTCATTTAAATCATAACTTTTCGTTGACTTCTGGTTAATCCCATAATTTTGGAACTGGAACATAAAATCATAACTTTTGATATTTTCTCAATTATCTCACATATCAAAATTTCGGTGAAATTGATAGTGAACGTGTCAGTCGGAATTTCCGACGTGGACAAAGCATTCGTTCTTCAAAACGATGTCGATGAGATAATTGTCATTTAAATCATAACATTTTGTTGAATTCCGGCTGACGTCACCACCAATTTCACCAAAAATTTAATTTGTGA
The DNA here is from genome assembly GCA_034509125.1 of Monilaria moniliformis. Taxonomy (NCBI): domain Eukaryota; kingdom Viridiplantae; phylum Streptophyta; class Magnoliopsida; order Caryophyllales; family Aizoaceae; genus Monilaria; species Monilaria moniliformis. Next base: position 6,080 of record JAYDZE010010547.1, read on the forward strand.
GATAGTTGAGAAAATGTCAAAAGTTATAATTTTATGTTCCAGTTTCAAAAGTTATGAGATTAACCAGAAGTCAATAAAAAGTTATAATTTAAATGATAAATATCCCTTCTTTAAAATAAGTATTTTTATCTTTTCTTTTTTATTTTGTTCAAACTCTTTCCCTTTCTTTCTGTCTCCTCCATGAACGCAGTTTCTTCTTCTTAAACTTCTGGCAGCCATGCCAATCATTTTTCTGAAACTCTCTTTCACTCTCATCCATAACCACCCCGCTCAGCTCCCTCCCAATTCTCCTCAAATTCTTCACGAATTTCCAATCGACAATCAATGGCTCTTTCTCCATATCTCCAAATAGCACCCATCCCTCGGCACTTGTCTTAATCCACCCATTCCCTTCCACTATTCATCAAAATCATTCAATTTTGCATAACAAACCCTCAAAAAACACCATTCATTCCCACGTATTTTCATTTACACACATACACGAAGATACACCATTCATTCCCATAAAGAGCCTTCGATTTTAAATTAGGGATTTTGGTAGGGTTGAAGCAGGAGATTGTGGAATTAGAAGGAGAAGAAGCTAGGCGAGGAGGGAGTTGTTCGGGTCGGCGATGGATTTGAAGAGGAGGAGAGGGGCGGTGTCAGGGTGGTCCGACGCGGCAGCATGGTGGACGAAGAGGAGAATGAGGAGGAAGTGAGAGTGATCGGCGACGACTTGCCGAGAGTCTCAACGACATAGTTTTAGTTTTGGGGGTGGTGGTGTTGCTGCTGCCGCCATTGTTGGTGTGTTTGTGGAAAGAGAGAACAGAGAGTGATCGACAACGACTTGCAGAGAGTAGAGAGATTGACTGGCGACGCTCTAGAGTTTTCGGGGAAGAGAATGAGAGAGATTAGAGGCAAAAGAAAGAGAGTTTTTTTGGTTTTTTTATATACAAAAACATTGTTGTTTAGTACATGTTTGCTCCATGAGTTAGTTATGCCATCTAAATTAGTACACGTATGCGCTATGTCATTAAAATTATTACACGTATACCGTCGGAAAACTTCATCGTGAGACAATTACAAATTTTTGAAATTTAATAAAAAAAAAATCATTTTTGAAAAGGATGAGATTTACCAAAATTTGATCGGACTTTTTGATTTATCTAACAATTTGTCCTAAAATAAAACTAATTTTTTTTGAGATATCACTCACACTCATCCATATTCCTGCATATTAAATAACTTGACTTAATTGAGCTTTATTGTGAGGCAAGTGTATCAATATTTGAATTAATACGATAAAATATAGGATAATATTGTTTAGCCGTAAAAACTCGGTCTATCCCACTATGCTATCATTATTTATTTCTGCTATGTTATGCCTAAGATTGTACGAGATGATAATTTATCGTATGATTGATTTCTAATTAGACTGGAATAAGCAGATCGTGATGTATATTATGCCTAAGAATTTACGAGATGATAATTTATTTTCACTCTCGTATTTTATTATTATAAAATATTATTTTTTAAATATTGATGCGTAGGCCTTAAATTCTATTAATTTGGTGTGGAGGAAGATTATGCTATAAACATAGGTTGTGTGGTGAATTATCATTTGTAGAGTCTAAATTACATAACACACCTCAAGTCACACTCACTTTAATGTTATATGGCATTCCTCTTATCCGGCAACTACAAAAAACTTTGAAAACTCCCTCACACCTCATATTTCTCCCTTTATCTTCACTAATACTCGCTCATTTCGACAAACGCAAGGAAGCAGCTGTGAGCCATGGCTTCTTCCTCCTCTCTCACTCTCTCTCAAGCCATCCTCTCTCGCACCTCCATCCCCCGCCATGGCTCCTCCCAGCAGCTCCACCCCGCCTCCGCCTCCGCCTCTATCCCCTCCTTCTCCGGCCTCAAATCTGTCACCTCCTCCGCCGCCGCCGCGGCCTCCCTCTCCCGCCGCCGCGCCGCCGCTTTGTTCCGCCACCCAGTGATCGCCTCCGCCGCCGTGGAGACCCTCGAGAAGACTACCGACACTGAGCTCGTGGAGAAGTCCGTCAACACCATCCGGTTCCTGGCCATCGACGCCGTGGAGAAGGCGAATTCCGGCCACCCCGGTTTGCCGATGGGATGCGCTCCGATGGGCCACATATTGTACGATGAAGTGATGAGGTACAACCCCAAGAATCCCTACTGGTTCAACCGCGACCGCTTCGTTCTCTCCGCCGGCCACGGCTGCATGCTGCAGTACGCGCTTCTTCACCTCGCCGGTTACGATTCCGTCAAGGTCGAATCTCATTGCTTGTGGTTACTTTTTAAATTCCAGTTATCACTCGCTTTGATCACCAAATGCTTGATATTCTATCTGTTTTTTGTACTTGGAATTCTAGTTATTTTGGTCTGAAGATATGATTTTGAACCATGGATCTGAGTGTCTGGAAAAATTTGGGATAATGTCGATTGTCGAGCTGTTTCTCGAGGTCAACTGATTGTTATCTTGATTTACATTGTGGGTCAATGCAGAATTAGTTTTGGATTGTTTGTTTTTTACTATTTTGGAGTGTTTTTTGTGCTGTGTTGAACTGAGGTTTAGTCAACTGGGCGAATGCTTGTTCTTGTTCCCTTTTGGTGTATGAAGCTAATCATTTGAAGTGCCAATGGTTGTTATATTTGATATTTCATTAGTTTCATGAGCATTTGTGTATTCTTATGCACTTTTCAGGAAGACGATTTAAAGAATTTCCGACAATGGGAAAGCAGGACACCTGGTCATCCTGAGAACTTTGAGACACCCGGTGTTGAAGTCACCACTGGTTAGAACCCAAATACATGAATTTCTTCTCATTTGGTAGCACACAATTGAACTTTATTCTGTGAATCCGACTGTTGTTTCCTTACACTTTTGTGCAGGCCCACTTGGTCAAGGTATTGCCAATGCTGTTGGTCTGGCGCTTGCAGAGAAGCACTTGGCTGCGCGATACAACAAGCCAGATAGCGAGATAGTTGATCACTACACGTAATGAGCTGATTTTTCTCCTCTCTCCATGTGGTCCATTGGTCGAGGATTACATCCCTTATTGATAATTTGTCATTTGGATTGAACTCAGATATGTTATCCTTGGTGATGGGTGTCAAATGGAGGGCATCTCGAATGAAGCCGCCTCCCTTGCTGGTCACTGGGGGCTTGGGAAATTGATTGCTTTCTATGACGACAATCACATCTCTATTGATGGTGACACTGAGATTGCTTTCACTGAGAGCGTTGACACTCGCTTTGAGGGTCTTGGCTGGCATATAATCTGGGTGAAGAATGGTAACACCGGATATGATGAAATTCGTGCTGCCATCAAGGAAGCCAAGGCTGTGACAGACAAACCTACTCTGATTAAGGTAAGACATTTTTCAGTGGGGTGGTTTATTGAAAGTGGCGATTAGAAAATTCCAGGTAGCATTCTTTGTTCACGAAAGAGCTACTGATGCTGATTACCTCTTGATTTTGTTCGAGCAGGTTACCACAACCATTGGCTTTGGTTCCCCCAACAAAGCCAATTCCTACAGTGTCCATGGAAGTGCATTGGGTGCCAAGGAAGTTGAGGCCACCAGACAGAATCTCGGATGGCCATTTGAGCCTTTCCACGTGCCCGAAGATGTGAAAAGGTAAGGATGTGTAGCCTTACCTGTCAGATTGAGGCTTATTATGTTTCTTGGCTGATGAACGCCTAGTTACTTTAAATATTCTCGGTGTCAGTCATTGGAGCCGACACACACCTGAAGGGGCTGCTTTGGAAGCTGAATGGAATGCCAAGTTTGCCGAATATGAGAAGAAGTACCCAGAGGATTCAGCTGAGCTCAAATCTATCATCACCGGTACCTTGCCAGCTGGCTGGGAGAAGGCTCTTCCTGTAAGTTATATTTTACCAATGTTATTGCTATTAATTGGTAATCAAGTGTTGCGATTTCTTGAGAAGATCAAGTGTTACATTTCCAATATGCATGACTGCATAGATAGGTTGATAGCAGCATCAGTACTCTTTAAGAGTAGTGAGCCAAACCCTGCTCTTTGCTAGCAAGTATATATTTTTGCTTCTTCTAAGATTTCTGACATTTAGACGCTGCTTGTTTCAGACATACACTCCTGAGAGCCCAGGTGATGCCACAAGAAATCTATCTCAGGCAAATCTCAATGCTCTTGCAAAGGTTCTCCCAGGTCTGATTGGTGGCAGTGCTGATCTCGCCTCATCCAACATGACGCTTCTCAAAATGTTTGGAGACTTCCAGAAGAACACACCAGAAGAGCGTAACGTGAGGTTTGGTGTCCGTGAACATGGTATGGGAGCCATCTG
>JAYDZE010010558.1:0-28583 GCA_034509125.1 Monilaria moniliformis
TTCAGCTGTGCTCTTGAGAGGAATCTTGCTGATATGTCCCCAGATGAAGCTGCTAAATATTGTGAGGAGAACAAGGTTCAAAGGTAGGTGGAAGAATAATTTTCATCTCAAATATATGCTGAAAATATATTGGATAATTCAACTCCATTGATATTCAGATCCCTCTAACCCAAATTTTTCCTTGTGTAATAAAGAATTTTTTTAAATGATGGAGCATTTCCTTCTTCATTAGTTATCAGATAATAAGTATCCATAATTTAAGATTCCCTTCCTTATATGGATGATTCTTTTGAATGCAAATAACGTTCAGTGAATTTATGGCCATCTGCGCATGTTAAGGGATGTTGTATGTGCTGACAGTTGGCACCAAAGGTGGCAGTAGTAATGATGTAGCATTCAAACTGTTAGAATATCTTAGAAATTCTTTGTTTAGGAAGTGATTTTTAAGTTTGAATAATCCATAATTATCTTCCACACTGGATACTCAAATGCTCAAATGTTGTTTTCGTACTTTAATGTCGTGTGGCGAAGCTTGATAAGGCTGAAATGATTTTCTTATGTTACAGTGCTCTTCCAAAGATCATAAAGACTGGATTTGCAGCCATTAATCTTATATACTTTTTCACTGCCGGACCAGATGAGGTATTTTATAATTTTTTTAAAATTGTCAACGTACCTTATTTTCTGCCCACATAATCGTAACTGTACATTTTTCTTAATGATTTATAGCAACTAGAAAGTAACATTGTTCATATACACCCTGTTTTTTATTAGCTTTAACTTTATTTAGTGTATGTTGTGAGTTTGGAGTGAATAAAAAAAGCATATGCTTCTCTCAGATTTTGAAGTGATTTTTAAGAACTACTCTAGTTATCCTATCATAGTTCACATCATAGTTACTCCAATAGAAGTTGAAGTTTGTGTTATCTAGCCATATTTGCCTCTGTAATGCACTTATGCAGCTCTTCAGATGATGTATTCCGTTCGTTGTTCTTCAGCTTCTGACAATATTTACAATGTGTCCAACTTGTTCTCTTGCAGGTAAAATGCTGGCAAATCCGTCGTCAGACTAAAGCTCCTCAAGCTGCAGGAGCAATTCATACTGATTTTGAAAGAGGTTTCATATGTGCTGAGGTAGTTTTCCTGCTTCAATTTTTTTGTTTGGTTCTATTCTATTGTTTGTGATAGTTATTAGATATTAAGGAGTTTTTGTAATGGTCGTGAAAGAAATTGTTTTTTTAACTTAAGAACTTTTTGCTGAATCCTGTCTTGCGTTTTAGGTTATGAAATTTGAAGATCTAAAGGAACTTGGAAGTGAATCAGCCGTGAAGGTAGAGTAGTTAATTATGTGGTCGATGATCACTCCTTTTGGTGCCATTATTCTGGCAATTTATGCTACTTATTTGAAATCATCGAATGTTTGATGAACTTATCTCTTGCACAGGCTTCTGGGAAGTACCGCCAGGAAGGGAAGACGTATGTTGTCCAGGACGGGGATATTATTTTCTTCAAGTTCAATGTCTCCGGTGGTGGGAAGAAGTGAGGTTTTCTATCCCATCCCCATCCCCATCCCCGTCCCATTTTTCCATTATCAATTCTAGAGGTTGAGAAATTGAATACTACTATTGTAACTTATGAACTGTTTTGGGATTTATCTGGCTCATGAGCATTTGTACAAATTTCGTGGTCTTGATTAGAAATACAGAATATCACTGTGTTGTACTAGTTTTGCTTCTTGATCCCAAATTGATATAAGCATCCCTATCTTTTGTGATTTCCCTATATATTCGAAACCTATTGATAACTTTTAGGTCAATCTCGCCATAGATGGTTGGCCGTCTATCTCTACTGTGTTAGTCGTGGGCTATTCCAAATTCGAAATCGACTAGCAACTTTTAGGGTTGGCTGTCTATCCCTACTGTGTAGTTTGTGGGCGATTGCACATGATTATATGCATACGGATTAGTTGTCACGAGTTTTTCTTCGTCACAGTAAAAGTGGCATTTTTGCTCTAGGAAATTTTGGAATTATTGGTCTGTGAAATTGAGATAATGCCAATTTTCTATCCCTAGGAATAAAAAGTTGGACCACTTCATCTCGTGTGCACATGATGATCAAATTGTAATCTGTGTATAATGGATGTGATTGTACCCTAAGCTTATAGTGCGGGACCATTGCCATACTCATAGACCGTTCATTTGCGATGATTGTGCCCACATCATCATATCCTCCCATTAAAGCTCTCACCTACTTCACCTCTTGCATGTTTAGTATTGTGTGTGTGTGTGTTTTGCTTTAATGTGTCCCACATCAATTGTTTCTGTATTTTCAAAGTTGGAATGAAAGGCATTAAAGGCAAATCAAGAGTAAATGAACTTGTAAGGATTGTGTAACATGATGCCACTATATCTAAAGCTCATTTGTAGCTTCAGACAGTCTTTGGTACCTGAAAGTTGAGTTGATTTTAGCAAAATCGAGGTGAAAATACATTCATAAACAAATTATTCTACTACGATGTAAGCTCAAAACAACAATGTTGAGGTTGATCTTTTTCTAGAAAAAAACAAAAATAAAAGATTCAAATATTTTTACTTCTAAGCTCATTAGTAGCTTTAGACAACTTTCTATTTTTATGAATATGTATACTATGTATAATTGTATGTTATCATTGAGAACATTGAGAAGCCTAATGCCATCCTTTCATCTATATAGAAAATATTTAACATTTATTATTATATATTTAAGATAAATTATGTCTGAAAAATATTTTTTTATTGTATGGAATCCTTCAACATTAAATATCTCATTCAAATAATTTTTTTATCATATCATATCATATTGATACAGAACGCAACATGATTATATATATCAAAAGCTCAACATGAAAAATTATTACACAAAAATTCATAATTGAAGAAAACACAAAAAATCACATTTGAAGAAGAAAATAAAATATAATACGATTCCCCATAGATAAGGGAATTAGCGGCTTGGGCTTCATATCCACACTTGTCTCCACTCTCCCACACATCCATTTGCACACACTGTCGTCATCACCACATCGCATTTAAACAATCTTTCAAAACAATTAAAACAATATTTGCATTTTTAATTGTTTAGTGATTCATAACAAGATTTCCCCTGCTTTTTGGCGGGTAAAGCTACAATCTTTATTTTCCCTCCACAAGAATCTCACACAAAAAAACAACGATTCACGACAAGATTCCCCTCTGTAACTCTGTCTTCGCTGCAGTCTTTCTTTTTTCATGCATGATGGAATATCATTACACCTTTTTCTTGTCTTTCTGTATCACCTAGAAATGTATAAATGCTCCTTTTCCAAGTATCGTAATAAAGTAAAGCTCTCAACAATCCGTAATTCCAAACAGTGGTACGGACGACATAATTAAGGATTTCATGTTCTTTCAATTTGAGAGAGAGAGAGAGAGAGAGAGAGAGAGAGAGAGAGAGAGGGAACAGTGGGGCTTTAGAGAAGGGTTGTGAGGTTTTTGTGCTGTAATTATAATCTTCTTCCCCCCTCATAATCAGGCTTTTGATCCAAGGCTTTTTTATGGGGTCCATCGCTTTCACTGTCTTTAATTTGCAATGTAGATTTGAAAGCCATTTTGTGTCAAAAGTAGGAAATTGGCTCTACTTACTACTTCACTACTACCCTTTTTCCATAGTGTTTGAAGCTCCATTTTTTTATACTTGCTGTCTTTTGAAGCTTCTATGAAGTAGAAAGTTCAAATCTTTGCTACATCTCTGAGTTTATATCATGTTGGGTGTATTTTCTTAGGGTCGGAGTTTGTTACTTTCATCAATGCAGGCTGCACTTCTTTTGCTCTTGAATGCTGTTTAAGCAGTTGCATTTTTTTTTCATTGAATTTTGTTGTACTTGTTGGTTTGTGTTGACATTATTGATTTATGATGAGGATAGTTAGGCTTCTTGTTGTTTGTTTTAGTTTCATCGCGGTGTCGGGGCAGCTCCCTTCTCGGGACTCTCTATCCTTGCTCGAATTCAAGAAAGGAATCCAGCACGATCCAACAGGTTATGTGCTTGATTCTTGGAGCAATGAGTCCAACAACAATGTGAAGGGGTGTCCATCTTGGAATGGGATAATCTGTGGTAGTAATGGTGATGTCATAGGCATTGTTCTTGACAATCTTGGCTTGTATGCAGATGTGGATTTGAGTGTATTAGCAAATCTTACAAAGCTTGAAAAGCTTTCAATTTCGAACAATTCCATTTCTGGGAAGTTGCCTGAGAATATCAGCAGTTTCAAGAAACTCCTGCATTTGGATGTTTCTAACAATTTGTTTTCCTCATCATTACCATTAGAGATAGGGAAACTAGCCCGATTACAGAACCTCTCGCTCGCTGGAAACACTTTCTCTGGCTCGATTCCTGACACGATTGCTGGCCTCACCTCTATCCGTTCGTTGGACTTGAGCCACAACTCCCTATCCGGGCCACTACCGTTGTTTTTAGCAAGGTTGGAAGACTTGGTATATCTCAATCTCTCGTTGAACGCCTTCGTGAAAGGCATACCTAAAGGGTTTGAGGTGATGAGTGAGCTTGATGTGATTGATTTACATGGAAATATGCTTGATGGTGAACTTGCTCCAGAGCTTTTGCTACTCACCACAGCTAGTTATGTTGATCTTAGTGGTAATTTGCTAGTGAGTTCTGCTAAAGAGCAGGTAAAGTTTCTACAGGGCGTCTCCCCATCCGTGAAACACTTGAATCTCAGCCACAACCGGTTCACTGGATCAAATGTTGGTGGTGGTGATCCCGAGGCTTTTGGAAGCTTGAAGGTCTTGGATTTGAGCTACAATCAGCTCTCTGGGGAGCTGCCTGGTTTTAGCTTTGTGTATGATCTTCAAGTGCTGAAACTCGGTAGTAATATGTTTTCTGGTTCGTTCCCTAATGGCCTCTTGAGAGGAGATTCGTTGGTGCTAACTGAGTTGGACTTGAGTTGCAACAATCTCTCAGGTACTCACCTCAAAACGTGTCTTTCATTTAATTGTTATCACATTTTGAGCAATGAGGTCTACTTAAGTGAGTGTTTCTTGTGATAATTAGATGATTCTTTTTAGTTTCGTGTTTTTTTGTTTTTTTTTTTTGTTTTTTGTTTTGTTTTGTGATATTGATATGAATACATTTTAATTGACAGGATCAATAAGTATTATTACATCAACTACGTTGCGAACCCTTAATGTTTCCTCGAATATGCTTTCTGGTGAACTTCCACTCTTGACTGGAAGCTGTGTTGTTGTTGATCTCTCAAATAACCTTTTGGAGGGAGATTTAACGAGGATGCTGAAATGGGGAAATGTGGAAGTCGTTGATCTCAGCCAAAACCAGCTGTCAGGGTCTATACCGGAGGTGACTGCTCAGTTCTTGCGTCTGCATCACCTGAATCTGTCGCACAATTCTCTAAACGGCTCTCTTCCAGAAGCTATCACGTCGTTTCCTAAACTCGTGACACTAGATCTCAGTTTCAATCAGTTGGATGGACCTCTTTTAACCGCTCTTTTAACATCACCAACTCTTGCAGAACTTCACCTGCGTAGTAATAAGCTTTCTGGTGGTATTGATCTTCCCCCTTCCTCTGGTGGATCGAGTCTTCAAGTTCTTGACCTCTCGGGCAACCACCTCGATGGCCACTTCCCCGACGGGTTCGGATTGTTTTCTGGTCTTCAAGCGCTCAATCTTGGAGGAAACAATCTCAGTGGTTCACTGCCTGCCTCAATTTGTAACCTCACTGGCCTAAACTCATTAGATCTTTCTCAAAATCATTTCTTTGGTGCAATTCCTAGTAATCTATCTAGTAACCTCCAAAATTTCAACGTGTCATACAATGATCTCTCTGGCGTCGTCCCAGAGAATCTGAGGAAGTTCCCTCAATCTTCGTTCTACCCTGGAAATTCCCAACTGCAGTTCCCTAATTCACCTGGTTCCAACAGTGCTTCTACTTCAGGAAATGCAAGCAGGAATCCTTCTAGTACGAGTATCAAGATTGCAGTCGTGTTTGCTTGTGTTGTTGCTCTGATCATTTTGATCCTTCTTGCTGTTTTCATCCATTACAAACGCACATCAAGAAGGCGTTCACCACATGTAAGGAACAAAGACTCTAGTGGCCTATACTCTCCGAGTTTTTCCAGCTTTGGTGGAAGGGACCATGCTAGTGGCATGGTCGTCTTGGCAGAGGATGTCGTGACATCCCAAAAAGGATCAGCGTCTGCCATAGTCAGCCCAGACGAGAAAACAGCAGCAGCAACCGGCTTCTCCCCATCCCAGAACAGCAACCTATCATGGTCACCTGAATCTGGTGATTCATTTTCTGCAGAAAACATTTCAAGATTGGATGTAAACTCTCCTGATAAATTGGGTGGTGAGCTGAACTTTCTAGATGACACAATTTCATTTACATCCGAGGAGTTGTCAAGGGCCCCGGCTGAAGTCCTGGGGCGGAGCAGCCATGGGACTTCCTACAAGGCGACTCTGGATAATGGGCTTCTGTTGACTGTGAAATGGCTTAGAGAAGGAGTTGCTAAACAGAGAAAGGACTTTGCAAGAGAAGCTAAGAAATTTGCCAACATCAGACATCCAAATGTGGTTGGTTTGAGAGGCTACTACTGGGGTCCAACGCAACACGAGAAGCTTATCCTCTCGGACTACATATCTCCTGGAAATCTTGCAAGCTTCCTATACGGTACTGCTCTACTCGATAAATCCCAAATTGCGTATCATTTTTTACGATTTCTTGTGCTAATCATCATTAATTCTTGAAGTGCCTAGAATAAACATGCTATGTACGCCTATCTAACAAGTGTTCATGTCTGTTGCTTTGTGTTAGTAGTAGATAGACGACGTGCTTTTGCATTTTTTGAGCTGTACGGATTCTCTATGCTGTCATAAAATGGTTTTAAAGCTCAGAAAATAAGATGTTTTTCTAGTGCAACATGTAGGAGAAAAAGGGCCATTTTCCTATTGAGGTCTCTGTATGTTCTTGATTTTGTCTTCAACGACAGATCAAGATTGCTTCATATCAGTATAGACGCTCCGCGTTCTTGCATTGAAGCATGAAAACGAGCTGTTTTCTCTCTTGTGGTTGCTATTAGTCCATATAGGAAAAGAAAGGCCACATTTTTCTCTTTGAATGAGAGTGACATTGTTTTTATGGCTATTTGACATCTTGCTAACTAGTTTTCTCACTAGCAGATCGCCCGGGAAGAAAGGCTGCGCCGTTAACCTGGCCTCAGAGGCTGAAAATAGCCGTTGATGTTGCACGCGGCCTCAACTACCTCCATTTTGACCGTGCCATCCCTCACGGAAACCTCAAGGCCAGCAACATACTCCTAGACGGGCCTGATCTGAATGCACGCGTTGCTGACTACTGCCTGCACCGTCTGATGACTCAATCAGGCACCCTCGAGCAGATTCTTGATGCCGGTGTGCTAGGGTACAGGGCGCCGGAGCTGGCAGCGTCCAAGAAGCCCGTCCCCACGTTCAAGTCAGATGTGTACGCCTTTGGGGTGATCTTGCTGGAGCTTCTCACGGGGAAGAGTGCTGGTGATGTGGTCTCGGGTGAAGATGGCGGGGTCGACTTGACAGACTGGGTTCGACTGAGGATGGCTCAGGGTCGGGGATCAGAGTGCATCGAGGCTGCGTTGGCAGCGGAGACGAGTGGCAACCCTGCAGTGGAGAAAGGGGTGAAGGAGGTTGTTGGTATAGCTCTAAGATGTATAAGGTCTGTTTCTGAGAGGCCAGGTATCAAGACTGTGTATGAGGATCTTTCATCAATCTAGTTTTGGTTTATCATTCTTTTTATTTTGGCGCAAATCTTGATGTTTGAATCAACATAGTTCATTATGGATGGGAAATCTTTGTGTTTTGTAGAGGTGGCAAATGTGGCCCGGCCCGAAAAGTTTAGGCTCGTGGAGGGCCCAAAAAGCCCACATTATGGGCGGGCCTAGACTTATTTATGTCAAAAAGAGGCGACAAGCCCGGTCCAAAATGACCTGCACCAGTGCAGGCCGTGACGTATTTGCGTCAGAATATTTTTAATTTAATATTAATTTCATATAGAATTTTTGATTGCGTCTAAATTCCAAACCAAAATCACTTCATTGAATACTATTATGTTAATAAAAAAAGATGTCCCATTTATGAAAAAACAAGCAATTTTTTATCTACTCTGGTTTTTCCAAGGAAAATTTTAATTTTGTAGTAACACAAAATATTATATCTAATACGTTCAAAAAATAAACTTAATTAAGAATGTAAAAAGTATAGTTTGAAAAGGCAAACTGGAGAAAATTGACATTTGAAGATCCAACACCCTTGTCACCGCCTTTTTCGATTCAGATTGGGCTTCTGATCCCGACGATCGAAAGTCAGTGACCGGCACTGCACATATTTGGGTAATAATTTGATCTCTTGGAGCTCTAAGAAGTAATCTGTGGTGGCCAGATTGAGCACAGAGGCGGAATACCGTAGTCTGGCTCAAGCAAATTCTGAAGTAGACTGAACTCAAAATGAAGCCGCCAGTTACTCCGATCATACGTGTGGATAATCTTGGGGCGATTGCCTTAGCTTCTAACCCAATTCTTCATGCAAGAACAAAGCGCATAGAGTATAAGGTAACTGCCAAAGATGTCCCCTCGGCCGACCAGATCGCTGACATTTTAACCAAACCTTTGAGTTATCAATTCTTCAAGAAATTGCGTAACAAACTCGGAGTATGTTCGCTATCCTCGTTCGAATTGAGGGGAAATGTTAACATGAGTATCACCAACCTTGAAGAAGAATTGGATCACCATGATGGTTCTCATGCAGTCTCGTCTATGAAATGTAATGTTGGAAAATATGACACGCTGGCCGAGGCGTGTATATCTCAACCTCAGAAGCCCAGCTGGAAAGATGTGGTCGCATGTGCTGGTTAGAGCCGTTGCTTAGGTCAAGAAGAGTACATGAGAGAATCGAGCACAATGACGATATTGTTGCAGCTTTCAGTTTGTTGTGTAGCTTAACTAGGGTTTTAAAACCTTAGGCTCTAGATGTTTCAGTCCGTTGTATAAATAGGGACACAAGAATAGCTTTGTCCAACATGTTCTCCAGCAATTACATAATGGATATTTCATTTTTCGTGTTTGTTTCTCATGGCTTAATCTCAGTGTCATTGCTATCCTCTATCTTTTCCTTTAAATAAGACAAAGACTAACAAATAAATTAGACATAGTCGTGAAATCTACGCGGAGGAAACACTTTCCGACGAGGCCGGGTTGGAAGCGGTGCTGCGGCCGTGAGTTCGCTTTCCTTATCGGCCATGGAGTTGTCGGTCGAGGATGTACTCGTATCAGCTAACTCCCACATTTTGACTCAATTACTCAACCATTGCATTGACTTTGAACTCAAGCACTTAACCGCTACACTGATTCCTGACTTAATTAAGTAATCTTTAGATTGTTGTTTAACAGCGATAATGCCGAACGTTCAAAGGCCGCTGCTTTTGAGGAGGCGGTGGCCGGAAACCATAGGATTGAATTTACAAGGTCAATAATTGTTTGTATTATATAGCAAAGATTATCTACTCTTTAAGGTGTATTGTATAGTGAATTAATTATTTATGTTTTGTTTCAATTTAGTTTATCGCTTTAAAATTCTTGGACTATTGTTTGTAAACCAACCAAACTACTATTTTTTCTATGCAATTTAAAATCCCACATTATCATAATTAAAAACAATCCACGTCATCTTTGAATTTTTGCAATTATGATAAATAAAATAGTTAAACATTCATTTTTTTAAGCAGTAAATATATCATTATAAACGAGGCTTTGGAGGCCAAAAATAATATGACACCATATTCTTTCTGGATGGTTAAGCAGTGAAAGTTTCATTATAAACAAGGCTGTGAAGACCATTACACAATCAAACTCTAATGAAAACCTAATTACATCCATCCATGGCAGGAAGGCCTCTCTCTGTTTCTCTCTCTAAATCTCTCTCAACCCTGCCAGAGGAAAAAGAAAAAGAAAAAGAAAAAGAAAAGAAAAACAGTATAGCCTAACAACCAAGATTCTCTTGTTTTCTCTCTAACATACAAGCATCAACAAGAAGTTTGCAAGATTCATCATCAACACTTTCTGCTGCCTCAACTTCAGCAGCAGGTTTATCTTCTACAATAGAATCATCGATATTACTCGCATCAGTCATCTTCATCCTTCCATCCCCACTTTGCAAACTCCCTTCCTCTCTAGTTTGTTGTACTGCTTCAAATCCACCACCAACACGACCTTCGACACCTTCCCCAACTTGTTCATCATTCTCCCCTGTTGAGTGTGTATTGCTCTCTCCCTCATTTCCAGACTCATTCTCAACAACCTCCTTGTCCACTCGGCCTCCTCGCCTTTCTAGCAACAGCAACCTCCTCCTCAGATCCCCCAACTCCCCCTCCATCAAGAACAGCCTCTCCTTGAGATTCAAGTTCTCTTCCTCAAGCTGTGCAATGTGAGTATCCTGATCATCAACCCGATTTTCCAACACATTGTGATACTCTATCCCACTAGCATTGCCACTATTTGGATCATAGATCATCTCAAACCTACTCAAATCATGATCCAACCTCCTCTCAACCTCAACATGCTCCTCCACGTCACTCTCACTTGAGTCGCCCTCATCTTCCTCCTCGTCTTCATGCCCGAGAGATCTCAGCCTGATCAACCCCTTCATCGAGCCATAACCATCCACCCCCCACTCTTCCTTAGCCATGTTCCCCAAAACCTCAGTGGAAGGGGACAAAATTGGGGTCGGCAACACAGAGGGGGTCACCGGAAATGGAGAAACCACCGGCGCTATCCCACCACTTTTCTTCGCTCTAATCAGAAAGGAAGTGGTATTCCTAGGTGCAAATGGGGCAGACCTCCCACCATTACCACATACACTCATACTCATATTCTTATTAAACTTCTTGTTAGGGAAAGTTTTCCTCGCCCTCAATCGATTCTGATGCTGCAGCTCATTCAATGTCGGAGGGTTATAGTTCCTAAAATTTAAATTCCCACCACCACCACCACCACTACCGCCGATACCACCGGTGCTAACAATTTGCTGCTGCCGCTGCTCCATCCTCTGTTTATTTATCCTTTTGCCCTTCCAATTGCTCCTGGGACCTAACGACTTATTGAAGGCTGCACGCGGAGGTTTCATGGCGTCGGAGCTCAAATTAGGGTTTTGAAACTGCTGCTGCGGCCCCCACATTCCGTAGCTCCGATTCATGGGAGCCATCTGAGGCAAAAAATTAATTGTATCAGCTCGTTTTGAAACGACTGGAAAAAATGCCAAGGGTTTATTCTGGTTGAATTTGTTTACCTGCGGATTCATTTGACTCGGATTCAACAGACCCTGATTCATATTCATCAGCTGCAGCTGCTGCTGGTTCATCATCGCTCCTTGCTCATTCATTTCAGTCGAGATCGATTCAACTTTTTCTCACAAAATTACTAGTAAAATTGAGAAGAGAGAAAGAGAAATCTAATCAGAAACTAGAAGCTTGATCGAATTAATAGATCTCTTACACAAGTCGTGTAATCCCCCCCAAAAAACTAGAATGGAAAATTGGAAACCCTAGAACAGTCAACAGAGGAATCACTACAGAGCTTGAAGATTTTTTCAGGGATTTTGTGTTCGTGAGAATCGAAACTCAATAACAAATTTTGAAGAAACGATTTATCGATTAAATGTATTACAAACACGTCAATCTCGAACAATTATATCTCCCTAAAATACCCAACCTCGACGTTTCTGAAATTTGGGAATTTTTTGGATGAAGAGAAATTATGTCTGGAGCTATTTATAGAGGTTTGGGAAGACTACCAACGGCTGCAGATCTATCTGGTTGAATCAACGGCTGAGATTATGACGTGCATCTAATTTCGCTGTGAGAAAGGATAATGTGTCGGTTTAGTTACCTTCACAAACTCGAAATTAATAAATTAATCAACTAAATACTTTTCTTTTTTATATTATCTATAACGCATAAAACTAAAATGGATAATTTTCATTTAAATTATAACTTTTATATGACTTCTAGTTAATCTCATAATTTTTAAAATTGGAATATAAAATTATAATTTTTGACATTTTCTCAATCACCCCACAAATCAAATTTCGGTGAAATTAGTGGTACGTGTCAGCCGGAATTTCCGATAGGACAAAACGTTTGTTCTTCAAAACGATGTCGATGGATAATTGTCATTTAAATCATAATTTTTCGATGAATTCCGGCTGACACGTCATCACCAATTGCACTGAAATTTTAATATGTGGGATAATTGAGAAAATATCAAAAGTTGTGATTTTATGTTCCAGTTTCAAAAGTTATCGATTGACCAGAAGTCAACGAAAAATTATGATTTAAATGACAATCATCCCTAACTAAAAATACGTATAAATTTTACCGAAAAGGAATCCCACTTCTTCAACATACAACTATTTTGATCAACAAACACATCTATGCGAATTAAACTTGTGAGTAAGCGATCTTCCAAAATGAACCATGGACCTGAGCCAAATTCTTCCTTCAGCTTGGTAGGTCGACATGGCCCAGTAGTTTCATAGCTATAGCTTTAAGGATTATGAATAGATTTTAGACATTACATAATTCTTAATTTCAAATTAAATTATAAATTTTGATAAATTTGAAAATTCAATGATTTCTCAGTTTTTGTAATTTAAGGTTTTCTTCTTAAGTGGGCCAATTTCTTCGGCCTTATTCACCTTTATCGACACGGATTACCTTCACTTGTACCTTGATTTCTCAGAAAGCTGGCTTATAAAACAACCTCATCAATTCTTTCAACTTATCTAACAACGGCGAGACGAATGGCTCAACTGCTGCGACATCGTGTTGGTACCGATTCCGTGGATGTGTGGAGGAGAGTCGGTTTTTTGGGTTTGCAAGTTTCCGGTCCCCAACTGTAGACGATGGTGCCTTCGCCATTGATGTTTTCGGCTTCTAAATTGGAACTTTTGGAGTCCCGGCAAGGACTCTTGAAGATTTATGTTGGAAATCTGGAGGGTGAGATATTGAGATTCGCCGGAAAAATTGAACAATTTTTTTGGATCCGGAGAAGGGCGGCGACGCAGTGGAAGAGGGCGCAAGGCAGACGGGCGCACTGGAGGCGCAGATGGGCGGTGGTGACGCGAGTGAGATTCAGAAAGAGAGACACACATAGAATGAAGAACGAAGGTTTAGAAAATAGTTTCAAATTAAAATTATAAATTATAAATTAATAAGTCAAACCAAAACGGCTTCGTTTTTGGTCATTGGCCATCTTTTACCATCTATAGGTCAAAGTTGATAATTTTTTTTACCATTTTTTAAATTTGTGAAAAATATTAGAATTCGATCATAATTCATGATATTAGCAACCAATAGCTCTTTCAAAAATGAAGATTCCATTAGCAAAACAAAGGTAGTTCAACTTTACTAATACAATCATTCATAAATATAATAAGATATGTCAAACTCAAAATAGACAAGATCATTAACAATACTAATAAAAAGATATTTCTATGATTCATTGAGACCAAACTGTCTCCAACAAGAAATTCTTGAACCATAGGGCAGAAAGCTTTGGATATCTTGTCAACAATTTGTCTTTATAATCCACATAATGAAGTCCGAATCGAACCGAAAATCCAGATTGCCACTCAAAATTATCCATCAATGACCACACAAAATATCCCTTCACATTTGCTCCATCTTTCCTGTCATATATTAATTCAACACGACGCAAAAAGTTCATACGCTTAACAACAAGGTTGCGAGTATCTGAATAGAGCATAAATATCAGTTTATGTCCTAACATTTGAGCCTTTTTCCCAATAATGTCCCAATGTCTAATAAAATACAAATTGGCATCCAAATTTTTATATTTTTTCACAATTTCCAGGGTGATGTTTCCGGCACTTGAAATCTCCATATTTTACCCACGTGCAAAATATACCACATCAAGTAAAAAAAAAAAAAAAAATCACCTATGAAGATATAGAAAGGTTGGATATCAACTTGTGATTCATTCAAGATTGGGACATAAACTGATATTTTTCCTGATAAAATTAAATTCAGTTTGAAGGAAAGAAGGGCCTAACTGGATTGCTTCATTCAGACTGCAGAGATGATCACGAATGTAGTCTTTTCTCATGTTGTCTTGTAACGCCTCAGATAGTTCTAACGTGTCGTTTCTTGCCTCATCAAGCCCTGAAATTGAATTATTTTTTTAGAATATTTTTGTTTTTGAAGAAAGATGATAAGAAATATATAGATAGGGGTTTTGTTTTTTTACCATTTTCAGTGATGTAAATTTGTGGATTGTTGTATTTTTGTTTAAATAGTTTCAGAATTTGACGAAGTCCCTTTGGATAAGTGTAGAATAAACTTGAATTTCTTCCTTGTTCGCCTATCGGCTTTCCGTTCTTGAACCCTACAGATGAAATACCAAAACCCTAATTATCACAAATACAGATAGTGACAGAGCTAAGATTGTAAGAATGTCCGGACGAGAGATTACATTTATATACTTAGAAACAAGTTTGGATAAACGAACTATGTTTATATTTTAAAAATAGAAAAAAATTCATAAGACGACCTAAATATAAATTTTTTTGCCTGGACGATTGTTACAGTGTCAGGTGCTTGGCTCCGTCCCTATACTTTGGTGTTTGCATCATATGTGTTGTTATTATGAAGCATGTAAGGTGACTAGAAATTACATTAATTATATCAATTCAGATCATGAATGCACACATGACATGTATTGATAAGCAGGGGCAGACGCAGAAAAAAGTGTTGGTAGAGCTCTCATTGAGCCTATTTTATGACAGTCATGTATATAAGATTATATTAACATAAAAATTACTTTTTAACATTTTCTTCTTCTCTCAAACTCATCTTTTGTAGTCAAGTTTCTTTATTATTAATTTTTATGCAATTTTAGCCCTTATTAATCCTCTGACCTCTAGCAATTTAGTCTTAGTATCGTCAATTTAGTAAGAGCTAAAGATAATTTTCAGCAATTTCGATAAATTCGATAATTAAAAAAAGAGAAAGATGAAGAGGTTTGGTAGGGGCTTAAACCCTTACCCACCTATACATGTGTCCGCCTATATTGATAAGGGGTCATATTCGGAGTCAGCATTTGAATAAATTAATTACTTGCTAAAACTCCACAGTATACTAGGAAGATGTCATTTGTGCTTAGCAAATTTACCTGTGAAATCCATATCAGCATCGGTTGTATAACTACATGTAGTCGAGTTTGGTTTGTTGAATGCATACATGCCGCTGTAGTAGTTGAACCCTATGAAGTCAAAGGACCCCTTAAGCATTTTGCGCTCCGATTCGTCGAATTCCGGCAATCTTTCCTTAACTCGAATCTTCATACTTTTTGGATAGCTTCCACGTGTCAATGGTTCCATATACCTAATTGGAAAAATTTAGTAACAAGTCATTTACGATGCTTGAGAGTCACATCACATGGAGGAGAGTAAGGGCCGGCCTTTTTAGGGGACGAGCCCACACCTATCCACCGTCTGGTTTTGGGTATGGCGTGTTGGTCTCTAAGTTGTGGGTGCTTTCCTAAAAATTAGGAAAAACTCACCACCCTAGCATGAAGTCCATGGCTCGATCCTTTGCCTTTTGGTTCTCCTTCGTCTCGTCTAACGGCTCAAACCAATACGACGTTATAACTATCCCGATTTTACCTTTCTGCCACATTTGATACTTTTTTCGATACAAATGTACAACTGCGGAGTGACCTAGGAGAAGGTTGTGTCCCACGATATATGGCTCTTTGGCAGAGTCTCCGCCTGTGCAGCCGAGACCCTGTCCTTCCGAGCATCGGCCCGGTGCTAAACTGCCATATGCGTAGCCCAACACACTGAATGTCCACGGTTCGTTTATAGTTGTCCAATACTTGACACGGTCACCAAATTGCTCGAAAGCGAGGCTTGCATAATCAAGGAAATCGGCCCTGTAATAAGGTTTTGGACAGGTGAATCGAAGAAGTAGGAGAATATATCAACATGTTTAAAAACTTACACGATTTGAGAAGATAGGAATCCACCATATGCATCTTGGAGAGCTTGCGGAACATCGAAATGTAATAATGTTACAAAAGGTTCTATACCTACATATATTGCAATAAAATCCAACCATAAATCTAAATCTAGTGATTTGATTATAACAAATAAAATAACAGAATAAACCCAAATATACATTTGCCCCAATATCGAAATGTATCACTAACCATTGTCTAGGAGTTCGTTAATGAGATTGTTGTAATAGTCAATCCCATCCTCATTCACACCTGCCTCAATCTTTCCACCTGAATATCACATCAAAATTATTATAAAATCACACACTGATACACACACATACATTTACATAAAATCTAAGAATTTAAATAAATAAATAGAATATATAGATAGAGATAAATTAAATGATTCTAGTCTTATATCATGATAAGTATATATTAAATGTAAACTATCCTTAGAAATTAAATAAATAAGAATTAATATAATTATGAGCATATCCAAATTTTGTGAGCACACATAATTTCGTAATAGTAATAATATAGTTATGTAACACATAAAAAAATATAATATATCATATTACACTATTGCCAACATAAAACATACCTGGCAAGATCCTTGACCATGATATCGAGAATCGATAGACGTCAAGCCCCAAATCTCTAGCAATCTTCACATCTTCCTGCACAAAATTCAAACACTCATACATTCCAAATTCATTCAAACAATTAATTTCTCTAAATGGCAAGACATATACTTACCTTGTATAGATTATAGGAATCGATGGCTTTGTCTCCGTTACTGTTATCCAGAATCTTTTCTGGTATTATTACAAAATCAAAAAAATAATAATAAAAAAACAGTATACGATGATAAAAAAATGTCTTAGGCATATTCACCTAATCCCTGCTAAAATTGGATATACAAAACCTGGATACTCGTGAGTAAAATTATCCCACATGCTCTGCCCTTTGCCGTTTTCATCGAAAGCACCTTCATACTGAAATAAAAAATGACATAGATTTCTCCTCGTTACAAAAAAAACCTAAATCCTCAAAGAAAAATAGATAATTTCTCCTTGTTGCAAGAAAAAAGAATATTTATAATCTTGAACACCTGATAAGCAGAAGATGCTGCTCCGAAGAGAAATCCTTCTGGAAAGTTCCCACGCCCGATTGATGGAAAATCGCAAATGGGACTTGCAGTAGTTAGGGAAGTGGCAATGAGGAACAGAAGATATAGAAAGTATGTTTGAGTTGCCATTTTTTCTTGACTTGAACTTGACTCCAACTTGGCTTTATATATATGTTAAAGAGAGACAAATATATTGTCTTAATATATGTTAAAGAGAGACAAATATATTGTCTTAATTAAATAAAATCATAATTTTAGCGTTTGCGTGTATGAAATGTGTGACAAGTTACGTTAGGTTAGGTTAGGTTTGGAGGAAGAGCCAAAAACCGAACCTTTGTCTGTTTCATTAATTTTTATGTTTCCAAGTGTTTCATTAATAATTTTATTATTTTAATAATATTTATTATAAATAAAAATTTATAAATATAAAACATCATGACTAATATTATAACAAAAAATGGAAATTTAAATAAATTATATAGCATAGTTTGGAATAAGGTGTATAGCTTCTTTAAATTTCAATTTTTTATTATAAATGTTAATGATGGTGTACTATATAAAATAATATTTTATTTTATAATAAATATTATTAAAATAATGAAATTATTAGTGGGATATAGTGAAACACAAAAAATTATGAAATAGAAAATCTCTTGCATTTGGTGTTTCTATTTCTCTTTACATAAATAGTTTCATTAAGACACAAAACAACCATGCCAAACATTTCATGTGGCTTAGAGCCCTCATGGTTAGTTCCGATTTTATTTTCCATAATTTTTTATATCTCACTAATCTCATTATTTTATGAACGACATTTATTTTAAAAATAAAAACTAATATTTGAAAATTTATTTGAACTTAGAAATTTAGCTAATCAATTTAATTTGAAAATGATCCCATTTTCTAACAAACCTAAAAGTTGTATATCGCATCACCAAAATATTTAGTGGTATTACACAATTCCAATTGGCCTAAAGCTCACGCAGCATTGACAAACATTCAACCGATGAGAAGAAACTTAATTATAAGTAGAACTATAAAATTGTGCATATATAAAAAGAAAAATCTATAAGCCTAAAGTGCCCAAATTTATTTTTTTATTTCTATGGACTATACAAGTTGGATGGTTACGTGACATGGAAAATCAAAGTGTATTGCACGATCATGTCTATGCTAAATTAGTATGGAAATGGAGCTAATGCAAAATACTATCTCTATTTGGTAGACATAAATAAAGTGGAGAAGTTCGATCGAAAAAGATCTCTCATTCAATAAAATAACTTAATTTGATTGTGATTTACATGGTGGTTCAAATTCCACGTAGACAATATCATTATCAATACTAATACAAATTTACTTAAGGGGTGTTTCAAATTTATTGATTTCATTGTGAGCAAGTTGTCTGCGAAAAGGAAATTCTTGAACCAAAGGGCAGAGTCTTGGGATATCTTCTTAACAATCCCATCTCGTATTCTCCAAAATTCTTGGTATAATATTTCTTTCAGTCTTACCTCTTTTCCCTTCCCTAGCTACTCTTGAAGTTTGATCACCTTATAATGGTGTTGTTAGGGGCGCGGGGCGCACCAGGGCGATTTGGAAAAAATCCGGGGCGCGGGACGTTGGGGCAACGGGGCGCACCCCCATGAATCAGGGTGCACTACTGTTGTAGCAGATGTTTAAATGAGAATAAATGCATAAAAAAGGATAAATGCATGAATAAATACAGAAATGTAAATACATAGATATAAAAATATAAGTATAAATACATATTTGTAAATGGTCCTATAATTTTTGGTTCATCCTAGCTCTTCAAGTTAAAGTATTTTCACTTCTAAAATAATAATCAAAACATGCATATTATTAACCTATGATCACATATTAATAGCTTCAAATCAAATTAAAATCTTTCCTATCATCTATTATCTTATTCCATTTTCTAAAAACACAATTGCATAATCATCCATAGTCTGCCGCTAATTAATTTTTTCATTCCAATTCTTGTTATTCTTCTACTTCAATCTTCTTCTTTCATCACCATTGAACATTCTTCCACTCCATCTCTTGTTCTACTAATATAAAATAATATTACTTCATTTAATATAAATTAAATTTGGAGTAATTACCGCCCATTAATTGTGACCTTGATATCTATTCAATTCCATATGTTTTCTAACATTCCTTTGAATATACACTTGCACCGTACAATGTTTAATTAATTAGGATCTCATATTTTAAATTTAATTGCTTTGGTAATATCTAACAAATGATTTTATTTGCCATAAAAAAATTGTTAATGCATTAAGATTTTTATATCTATAATTCATGATTGTATAAATGGAAAAAACATTTACAACTTTTCTATTGATATTTATCAAAATATAGTAGAGGGTAATTTAGTAAGGGAAATAATATATGGAATAATAAAACCGGTTTAAATAAAATCGGTCCAGTTCAATTTAAAATTTAAGGGTATTATGTATATACAATTTATGTAAATTTATCAGTATCCTTCTAGAAATTTATTGCAAAAATCTCATTTTACTTATCTTATTTTGTCTTCTAGAATTTCGATCAATATTGGAGACTTATCTAGTCTCCCAACAACATAAAAATATCGGCACTTTTGATCCTAGATAGGTAAATATTTTATTATTCATATGAATTTACCAAAATACCCTTCCACTAATGTATTATTTGCACAATTGCCATTATTCTTATACAATTTTATTTCCTTATCATATAATCTCATATATCATATTTCTATATATCAACACGTAGCATTTAATTTCCACTTTAATAATAAATTATGATCGAAATAAAATTCAATCATTTAAATTTCACAAATACGCTATTTTTAATTACTAAACAATATTTCCATAGTTCGTAACCATTTTAATTTCTATATTATAATTATTTTAACCTTTGTAGTCATATGTAATAATTGTCGACCTCATAAATTATTATGTTTGACGATTCCAAAGAAATCGTCGATAAAACCACAATTCCGATTATTCACTAATTTCGATATAATTCCTTATAGTCTTTTCTTTTCAATTCAATTCATATACTAATATAAATAATTAATTCTTATAGAGTCTTAGTTTTAATACTCATTCTTATCATTTATTATTATTTTCGATATCAAATCATTTTCCGATTAATCATAATTCACCATTTTAATCGTAATAGTATATTCCGACCTCGATTATTTTTTAGGCGTTACAAGAGGTATATTAATTCGAATAGAAAAGAAACATATGACTATTAGACAAAAGAAAAATAGCTATTAAACTCTTTAAAATATGTGTTAGCCAATAAAAAATGAAAAAATTATAAATAAAATAAAAAAAGTTTTGAAAAGTCAAGGATACGTTAGACAATTACCCAATAAAATAGCTAGAAAAATCATATCTTTATGAGTACAAATCATACATTTTATCGTTTTAGTTATACGTGATGTTCTCGTGATTATATATATTTGTACCAGGGCCACAGAAATCAGCAACACAGAAATCTTGATGAGGACTTGAATCAGATGCAAAAGCGAATGAACAAACTGCAACAAAAACAGTCAAGAAAAGTAAATTGGATGCCATTACTCAGTAAACAGGATTTATAGAGCTTAACATTGAGGTAATTGCTGGCTTATGCCGTCTTCCATTTCGACAATCAAGCGTGTTGAAAAGTTAAAAAAAATATTTATTAATCTTGGATGGTTACAGGCGCTATCTAATATTTATTTTAAAAAAGAAAATTTTAACTCATAATCCATATCAACAGTCGGCCTAAGCCTGATATTTTGGAACATGAAGCATTAAAAGTTTAAGCTACATGTCTCTCTAAGGGATTTTATATGCAAGTAATTCTGTTTGACGATGTCAATGGGGTCTTAACATAAAAAATGTCGAAGCTTTGCATCAATTTGTTCCTTGTTTTCTTCGAAGTTTGTAGGATTCTGATTTGAATATGATATCATTGCATCTTCTAAGAATACTCTCCTATAAAAGCTTGTATCCATCCTCACATTTCCCACCTCAAAAAAGGCAACAACTTTATCAACTTTGTAAGAGAAAAGTAAAAAATAGATATGGCGTCCAATTTTATTGTTCTTGGATTGCTCATTGCAACATTTGTATCTGTGATAGCATCTGATTCGAGCCCTCTTCAAGATTTCTGTGTTGCTGATCTAAGTGGCCCCGGTACGACAATAATATAGTATATAATATATAATTATCGACATTAAATTACAATTTTAGTACATTATTTAGTGATACTGTATTGCAATCTCGTATTTGTACAGTGCTTGTCAATGGGTTTACATGTAAAGATCCAAAACTCGTAGTAGCGGACGATTTCTACATGGGTGGGCTCAACGTTCCCGGGAACACCGCGAATCCTATCGGATCGAAGGTAACTCCGGCCAATGTGGCTCAAATTCCAGGGCTCAACACACTCGGGATTTCCATGGGGCGCATTGACTTCGCCCCGTGGGGAGTTAACCCTCCCCACACTCACCCTCGGGCAACTGAGATTCTGACAGTGCTCGAGGGAACTCTGGAGGTGGGGTTTGTAACCTCCAATCCTGATAACCGGCTCATCACAAAAGTACTTCAGAAGGGCGATGTTTTTGTGTTTCCTATAAATCTTGTCCACTATCAGAGGAACACCGGAAATGTTAATGCCGTCGCCGTTGTTGTCCTAAGCAGCCAAAGTCCGGGAGTTATTACCATTGCAAACGCTGTTTTCGGATCGAATCCGGATATTGCCAATGATCTTCTTGCAAAGTCGTTCCAAACAGATACTAAGACCATTGATTCAATACAATCCAAGTTTTAGAAAATGTTAGAGTGAATTGGTGCTTTATTTTTTTCTTTTCTTTTTGTAATGAGGAAACCCTAACCCTTACCCGTGAGTAATGCCTAGAAAAAAGAAAAAGAAAAAAAAGCTCACTTCTGTTTAATATTTGGAAAATTTCATATCTTGTTGAAGTTGCTATTTGGACTTGAATTTGAATAATCTATGTTTCATTGGTTTCTCCGAAGTCAATTGTTTAATGTTCAAACTTGTCGAAATCAAAATACTGAAATGGTTGTAAGAATCGAAAGATTAAGCTTTGATGGATGTAATACTCTTCAGATATTATTTAAAAAATAATTAATTAATGCTTCTAAAATCATAGCTTTTGTTTGATCCTTTAAAACTATTTTTTAAAATATTTTGCAATCGAGTCCCTCCAATTTAATGTGACAGCAGGCCGTGTGCAATGTAGATGAAATCTTGTACAAAGCGATGGGTTCATGCAACTTGAAGGCCGACAGTAAAATTCGAAATCGAGACTTTTGATTATAAGCCACCCCACCTCAATAGGGCATCAACAAAATTTCAAGAAATCACCACCAAACTAGATCATATGTTTTATGAAAACAGAAAGAAACGAAACCCTAATATATATGCACTTTACAACATTTATTCATAGCTAGAAAAAGAACCATATAGTTACAAACACCACCAACCACAATAATCACACCATCCACGTTAACTATAACAAACTCACTCACATGATAGAAACAACAATCATTAACCAGACACCGTGAGATTCAGACAAAACCATGGAGAGAATCGAGCTACGCTTTCAAGCACCTACCTCCTCTTCCTCTTCCTCGTACTCCTCCTCAACCGCCGCGTCCTGGTACTGCTGATACTCAGCCACGAGATCATTCATGTTGCTCTCGGCCTCGGTGAACTCCATCTCGTCCATCCCCTCACCGGTATACCAATGCAAGAAAGCCTTGCGCCGGAACATGGCTGTGAACTGCTCGCTCACTCGCCTGAACATCTCCTGAATCGAGGTCGAGTTCCCAATGAAGGTCGATGCTAGCTTCAAACCCTTTGGAGGGATGTCACAGACGCTCGACTTCACGTTGTTCGGGATCCACTCCACAAAGTAGGATGAGTTCTTGTTCTGGACATTGATCATCTGCTCGTCGACCTCTTTGGTGCTCATCTTGCCACGGAACATGGCCGACGCCGTCAAGTATCGGCCGTGGCGTGGATCTGCCGCGCACATCATGTTCTTGGCGTCCCACATCTGCTGAGTCAGCTCGGGGACCGAGAGAGCCCGGTACTGCTGGGAACCCCTCGAGGTCAAGGGTGCGAACCCGACCATGAAGAAATGGAGGCGAGGGAAGGGGATGAGGTTGACCGCGAGTTTCCTGAGGTCAGAGTTGAGCTGGCCGGGGAAACGGAGACAGCACGTGACACCACTCATGGTGGCGGAGATCAAGTGGTTGAGATCACCAACTGAAACACAGCACAACACAACAACAGGAAGAACCAATGGCATCAGTAAGTAGCCCTGATTATGCCCTGTTTTGGAAACCCACACGAATGTGAAAAATCGAGGCTACTTACATGTAGGAGTCGAGAGCTTGAGGGTGCGGAAGCAGATATCGTATAGAGCCTCGTTGTCCAGAACCATACACTCATCGGCGTTTTCAACTAGCTGGTGCACAGACAGAGTGGCGTTATAGGGCTCAACGACAGTGTCGGATACCTTTGGAGAAGGGAAGACTGAAAATGTTAACATCATACGGTCCGGATACTCCTCCCGGATCTTGGAAATGAGAAGGGTGCCCATGCCAGAGCCCGTTCCTCCACCCAGAGAGTGACATAATTGAAATCCTATTTGTGAAATGCAGAATCATCAGAACTCAGTCGAAGAAAGGCGTTGCTCGAAAAAAATATGGTCCGAAAATGATCCACATTGCTTGAAATTTTCTTAGGTGACTACGAGGCTAAAGATGGCTCGTCTTTAATTATTCAACATCAAAGGAACACGAGGCTATTATAATATACTTGTTGCAAAAGCCTTTCACTAATCCACAACCACAATTTGGAAACTGAGTTAAATTAAATTATGACGATGAGAAACAATTGCGGCAGATCAAGCTCACACAAATCCTACCAACGCCTTTTATATTGATGTCGAGAAAATGTGCCACCCGGGGGTAAGCATAATGTCCCATAACTGAATAATCAAAACAATCATACCGAAATATTAAATTCGGTTCAATTTCAGATAATCCGATTTTCCCCACTTGGCGATAAGGTGCTAAAAGTTATCAGATAAACTAAAATCAACAAAACTTTCAATAACGAACATAAGAAGCAATTCTAGCATACTAAACTCGAATATGAAAAAAATTAAAGACAAAACACACAATCATATACACCTAAATTGCCTACTACAAATTTGAATAACCACAAAATTCAATCAAATCACAAAACAAAAGCACTATTGTCCGATCAAATATCCAAAACAGATCAAATTGAAAAAAGAAGGAAACCAAACCTTGCAAGCAATTGCAGTTCTCCGCTTCCTTACGAACAACATCAAGCACAGAATCAATCAATTCCGCCCCCTCTGTGTAATGCCCCTTCGCCCAATTATTCCCGGCGCCGGACTGCCCGAAGATGAAGTTATCCGGCCGGAAAATCTGCCCGAACGGTCCTGATCTGACCGAGTCCATTGTCCCCGGCTCGAGGTCCATGAGGACGGCGCGTGGGACGTACCTCCCGCAGCTCGCCTCATTGTAGTACACGTTGATCCTCTCGAGCTGGAGATCGGAGTCGCCGCTGTATTTTCCGGTGCCGTCGATGCCGTGCTCGTCGCAGATCACCTCCCAGAACTTGGAGCCAATCTGGTTGCCGCATTGGCCGCCTTGAATGTGCAGAATTTCTCTCATTTTTTACTTTTATTAATTTCCGCTTTAATATGTGATGCTTCGGAGTTTGGCAGAATTGGAGTGAGATTTTGTGAGGGCGTGGAAATGGATTGTGATTTTCGTTGGGATTGGCGAAGAAGAGGAATTTTTCCGTTGCAGCGTTCGCGGTTGGGGATTGGATGAGAGAGATTGGCGGTGGCGGTGTTGAAATACGAGTCGAACTGAATAGTGTACTCTGGTCTCTGAGTTTGGTTCGTCTAATATTATGCTTAAAAAAATAAATTATTTTATTTATAATAATTTAATATGATCATTATTTTCTTATATGAAATATAAAATTAATTAGAAAGTTAATGCAATTATTACTAATAATAATATGGAGCTATAAGTTGTATCTAGTAAATAATTTTATATTTTTAAAAATTAAATTATGCACCGAGCTTGTTCCTGAAATAATAAGCCAAGTACTACCAAGTTCAACCTTGGTTCGTTTAACTAACAAGCTTGGTTAAACAAGGTCGAAAGAGCTTTTATTAGAAAAAAAAATCTGAATAGATCGAAATCCGAATAGTTCAAAAATAGCTTTGATTTATTAATTTAGTGCCATAATTTGATGTCTATCAAGACTTTTAAGTTATATAATCAATATTTATTGATTGTTTGATAATGGCGATGACGGGGTAGAAGGTTAGACTACAATTTTCACATTAATAAGAAATTAATGTATTCATAAAGTAATATTATTACATAAGACTTTTATGTCACACCCACTAATTATCAATGTATATAATAAATTATCTCTTCTATTATTTAATGATTATTCCAAAAACGTCTGCAATAATCATAACGAGTTGACGATCACAAAATTGTTATAGTCCAAAAAAGTTTGTGACCTGGATAGCTATGGTTGGCCCTCAACTTCATGATAATTTGCGGGTTGAAATATCCTTTTGTCATGTGATGGACTAATAAGCCGTTTCTATTTTTATCTTTATTTTTATTTTTATTTCTATTTCATTGATAATATGCATGGGTAACAATATTATTCTTAATATTCCCTTCATTCATAATCAATAATCTTGATAATAAATGATACCGATTATAATCCAAAATTGGTAAAGTTATTAGAGAGGGAGAAAAAAAAAGTTGGATATTATTAGTGGAGAAAAAGTAATTGAAGAGAGAATAAATCGTGGCTATGTTGGTATAAATCGTAAATAAGTGGAAGTATTGAGATAATGTATTGTAATAAAGTTACTAAAATTGAAAGATGACTAATTTTAAAAGATAGACGAAAATGGCAAAACAGAATTATTGATTGTGGACGGATGGAGTTGTTGTTGTTAATAGTAGCATCTAGAAGCTATATGATTGGAAAGTGTAATGATTTATACAAGCTAAATTAGTCATATTTGAAAAATAAAAGGGCAATAGGTTAGATTTAAAATAGATTAGTGGAATGTAAAATTATAACTTCAAACATTTTGACATCAAGATTCAAGAATACCAAGCGCACACTAGGCCATACCCAAAATGGATGACTCATCTTCATACTAGCTCATTTCTTTGATGAAATCGAGAACTATGTATAGAAATCAAAATTTATTATTACCGACTTAATTAATAAGAAATATGTCAAGGCACATAAGAGAGAAGTTGCGTATTAAACCATCCTACGAGTTAAAATTAATAACATTATTGTTAGAATTTATTAGTTAATTAGTCGCTAATATCATGAATTTTGGTCGAATTGTGGATTTTATCATGAACTTAAAATTTAGTAGTAAAACTATGAACTTTGCTAATGTTTAAATTTCCCACGTTTGACGATTCTGATGAAATTGATTTTGACATGGCTTGTCAGATAATCTAGGTGGTTCTAAACAACATCGTTTTTGTATGTTATAATGTCTACTGGACCAAAACGACGTTGTTTTGTTCCACCTCATTCATTTAAAGCTGACAATTTTTTATATATAGATTTTTTTAATTTTTATATCTTTTTCTCTCTCTCCCTCAACTTCCTTTTCACCACCGAACACCAGCCACCACCGGCTCCATCTCATTATCTCTCCCTCGCCAACACACATTGTATGGAAATTCAAATTCATAAATTTTCTTCAATTATGTTCAGTCCAAATGAGGATTTTGGTGATTTGGGGTATGAACTTCAAAATGAATTTGATTTATTCCTCTCCCACCACAAAATCGGCCATCGCATGCTGAAATCTGACTGTCGCTGGTTCTTCGTCGTTGCTGGAGAGTAGCCGCCTTCGGGAAGGGGTCGGATGGCCCGTCGAGCGAAGGGGCCGGAATCGCCAACTGGCCAGCAGTAGGGGTGCAAAATCGGGTACCCGCACCCGAAAAATCAGGTACCCGTACCCGATTTTTGCATAATATGACACCCGAACCCTACCCGATTTTACCATCACGGGCACCCAAATACCCGTCGCGGGTACCCGTACCTGACTCATACGGGTACCCGCACCCGCCATTGCCTTTTTCTTTTTATTTTTTAAATTTCACTTTTTATCTTATCTTTTTGAGTTTTGACTTTTGAGTATAAAAATCAAACTAGTAAATGCCAAATTACCTTGTACAAATTAATTACTATATTAATGGCTTATTAAACTTAAGCACACATTTAGGTCAGGTTCACTTCTGAGTAGATTAGTAATTTTATTTCAGTTAATTTTTTTATTTTTATCTCATAAAAAATATAAAATTCAATAATTTCTAATAAGATAAATAAAATTAGTTAATTAATAATGCTAATTACCATTTACCAATACAAAAAAATAGGAAGAAAGAATATATAGTTTTAGAAATGAGAATTTAGAGCTCCTAAAATCGGGTATTAAGTCGGGTATTCGGGTATCCCAATATCCGATAAATTAAGTATAAAATACCCGACCCCTAACCCGTGAACGGCTATTGCGGGTATCGGGTACCCGATACCCGACGGATATCGGGTTGGGTTCGGGTATACCCAATACCCACTATCCGATTTTGCACCGCTAGCCAGCAGCATCAACAATAGCATGAAACGGGCAGCAGCAAACCAATGTCTTCGCTGCTACCGCTGATGCTGTTACTTCTGCTATGGCAGTTAGATCTCGGCTCCCTTAAGTAATGGATCCAACGCATTAGTTTGTTGATGCTATACGCTAGCGATGGGGGGATCTTGGAAAATCCGATCATCCGCCGTTGCATCCGCCTCGAGTGTGACAACGTCACAACGCTAAACTCGAAAACTGGATATGAGAACATTTGTGATATCGTGGACAGCTCGAATGGGATCTGTGAGCATGACCCAATCATATTTATGAGGTCGATGTTGCATGCGAGTTTTTGCCTGCAACCGTGAGGAGATATGCCGACCTAGCGGTCGACATTCAATGTGGTGGATTTAAGGATATGAAGAGAGAGAAAGATTAGATAGAGACACATCTCTTGTTTTTTGTATTTGTTTTTGTTTTTGTTTTTGTTTTTGTTTTTGTTTTTGCTTTTGCTTTTAGATTTTGTTTTTGTCTTTTCATTTTGTTTTTGTACATGTCATGCCATATAATGTCCGCATAAGGACTGATTAGGACATTTAGATTATTCGACAAGCCACGTTA
>JAYDZE010010559.1:0-10413 GCA_034509125.1 Monilaria moniliformis
AGGATGGCTAGCCAATGCTTTCATAATATGTACAACACTGCCTTCAACCTGACAAAAAGTTTGACAGGGTAAGAATTTTCAAGATCATAAATAAGGCCACTGGATATTAAGCAACTAACATAACCAGGAAAATACTTCCCCAGTTAGTGGATATTCTTTATTATACAATGACACAGAAATAAAAAATTTAATATTTGGATACCTGGCATCAAATTATATAACAACCAAATAAGTGCAGTAGAAAGCAAGGGGCACCACAGCATCTAATATCAATTTTGTCAGCAACAATGTCCAACAATATAAAGAATCAACAAATAAACATATGAGGAAAAAGGGAGGAAAAACACAATTTGTTTTACTGCTACAAACATAACAGAACAAAAGCAAACTACAATGCTGCAGTATATACTAATGCAAAATAGATGCAATTCTAGTTTATTAAGCATCATAACTCAGTTAAAAACATCATAAGACAAAATAGAAATGAAAAGCAATCATGCTGATGATTCAGGCCCTGAAAGTTGAGCAACAGCACAAAGTATGGTGAAGCTTTATGACATCAGAAAAAGAGGATGAGTTTTATAAAGATTATTCCAACTCATGGAGCTTCATTTGACAGTTATATAGGTATTAGTATGAGAGAACATCTTAAGACATTGATTCTTCTCAGACTTGCATTTAGACCTAATTAAAACTATACTCTGGCACAAAACTGCTCTCACCATGATGGGACACACGAGTCATGTACCTTTCATA
Organism: Monilaria moniliformis; assembly: GCA_034509125.1. NCBI lineage: Eukaryota > Viridiplantae > Streptophyta > Magnoliopsida > Caryophyllales > Aizoaceae > Monilaria > Monilaria moniliformis. The sequence goes on from JAYDZE010010559.1 coordinate 757, forward strand.
ACTATGCTGAGCAGTTCGCAAAAAGGACCCGTGTACTTCATTGATGATATAATAAGTTTTCATGCAGATTCAACCACCTATTTTTTATTTTATTTTTTGAAGGGGGATATTCAACTGCTCATATTCCTGTAATTTGCTTGAGAAAGACTTGAGCTGATCTGAAAAGATAATCATCTGATTTCTCTTTGATAATATATGTGGATTTCAATTAAGAATAAAATGGCATAAAACAGAGGAAAGTCAAATTTCAACATGCAGGAGAAAGTTGAGAGTTTCAACATAATCAATCTGTTACATGAAGAAGACTATAAACCCTAGTGAACACAAAATTTCTTGGAACCTGTAACACAGCTATCAAATTAACATAGAAAATCACTATCACTAGCGCTTACCAAAGACCAGAAAATGTAAATTGAGTAGCTTAGCACTTCAAATACAAAGTAATACTTCAAACTAAAAAAATACAAAATGAAATGGCAGAAAATACAACCTCAAGCTTGCGAGCAGGTCTGGTTTCATCATTTTTTTCATTAAATGTTGACAAGTCTTCACTGTGACTTGACTTTTTCAAATGACTGCTACCATCAGGAGCAAGAAGAGCATTTAGGACATGAATAAGACAGCAAAAGATCCCAGAATCAAGAAATGATTGTTTATCAACTGGCTGCAATCACAATATCATCAAAAGCATAAGTAACAAACAAGTAAACTGATAGAGATAATAAGAATAAACAAGGTCCACTTGCACAAGTAAATATAACTCAAGCCTATCCCCAATCACGTGGTTCAGCGGGGCAACATGGGGAAAATTTACACTCCACTAACAAATATAACAGCCTAATTTGCCACATACAGAATCCAAAATTCACATAGGCTTTTTAACATCAATGTCATGAATCGAGCATAAAGTATATGTATTAGATTTTATTCACGTCTTCATCCAGAAGAATGGAAACTGATGAAATTTGACAAGTTGTCTGGGGTGCCAAAACTTGGGAATTTTGAAAATTGAATATTCACGTTGTGTCAACTTAGGACATAGAAATAATGAATTTGACTTATCCTCGATATTCAAAATGGAGCATTCCAGAAAGAAAGTAAAACCCAAACTATTTTATTGAAATCTTCATATGGGTCAGTTAACAAACCCCGGATACAAGGACTTCCACTGCATGCAAGAGATTTGCACCAGGTGCAATGCCATCCTGCAGTGAACTATGAGCATAAGTTGTGATTGAAGAACATGACTCTACCAAAATAGGAAACATCTGAAAATACCTTTGTAATTTCTGAGGAAAATAATAAAACTTTCTCAGATTCCAGAGCTCTTGTTTTACTGCTAAGCTTCAGCTTGTCTATATCAGTTACAAATGCCCTTCCCACAACAAACGAAAAAATGTGTGTCTCTACCAATCTGCATTAATTGCAGTCAAGATATCAAATACTAATATCATCCTGATAAAACTCTAAGAGCAAGAAAAAAAAAATTGTAGTGGATATGATCCATAATGATTAACCATATTTATTTTAGTCTAACAATGCATCACCTGGAATTCGGTAAACAGCTGGAGAAGGTAACAAACATGTTTTACATAAGATTTCAGAAGTAGTTTCCATGATGTGTTGATTTCATTGTACTATAGTATCACTCAAAGGAGTGTGCCACTGAAGCTTTCTAAAATATATAAAACAAACTTCTTTAAATGTTGGTTCTTCAGAAACCTAATAAATTGGCAGCAAAGCAATATTTACAATGTCTCAGAGAGTATAAATCTGCATCCAGTCAAATGTATTTTGAAATATATCTACATGAAAATGAAATGAAGAAGAAAAGTCTCTCTTACATGGATATTAATTGGGCAACATTTTTGTGTTCTCTCTCTAATCTACAAAAAATTTCTACAGTCCAAGTCAAGGCCCTCTCCTTCTCCTGAGACAGAAAATAAAATGATGAATATATCAACAGCGGTGATAGTATTAGTAATGCAGCAGTAACACACAACCAAAATACAACAATATATAAAGCTAGACACATTCTTATGACATGTAACCGCAGTTACCGCACCTTTTCAGAATTGGAGGAACGAAACTCTTCCCAGCATCTCTTGAAATCCAATTCCAATTCATCTTTGTCTCTGCTTCCAAGGATCAAAAAATGAAAGAATTCTATCACTTTCTTCTATTCAAAAAAGCCAAATATGAAACAAGCAGAAAATCAAAAAAATAAACAGTAAAAGCAACAATGCGGAGGCTCTAAAAGAATAACATAAATATTATGAAATCTGCCATATCTCAGCTGCATGTTGTGTACGAGAAATACAGTATGAAGAAAAGCCTTCCAGAGGAAGCGAAAAATGTAATAATTACTCTTCTCAGTATTTCCAGTTTTCAATCTACCACTATTCTTTCATCTAGTACCTCATAAAATCAACTAAAGCCCATAACAGTTAAGAGTACTAATATTAGATTCATAAAACATTAAGTGTCACTTATAAATTGTTAACTAGATCTTCAATTTCTCCCATACGTCATCCCATTATTCTTCAACTTTGTCAATCTCCTATTTCTTTGCATCCATTCGGACCAAAAATTGCATGGACAGTGATCCCGAATAATCTGCCACTCTTGCTAATACCGTTCCAGAATTCCAAGAATACAACCTTCTTCTAGGTAGGGCCTGTAGCATCGCTAGCTCCTTCAACACTCTACCCACAAACAGAGTCTCTAAATATGTGATCTTGGTCCTCTAAGCATATCAGTTTTATAGAGGAAAAATCATTACATGACATAAGGGAAAAGGAAACCTATAGAAAGGCATACAAAAGGAACCTGAAGGGTGGTCCCCCCCACAATTGATCCTCTACCCACACTCTCACTCCCTTAAACCTATCATGCTAGGTACACAAACTACATGTCTCAGCGTCCTTACAATGCACTAGAAGTTTAAAAAAATAGGAAATGGAGTGTGCAAATGGTGTTAAAAAATAGACAACTGGTTTGTGGTTAAGTAATGATTAAAGAAAAGTATAAAGAAGGAAAAGATTCGGCAAATGAAGAATCCCCCCTATGCTTAACTCCCCAAGTAATTTGGAAGTTCCTTCCTTCACATAGAACCAATCATAACATGTAGGTTACTCTTTATGGGCCCCTTCGATGGTAGGTAGTTCTATATACAGAAGATCTGGTTGAGGACCGAACATAGTTGTTCCGAACTCTGGAGATTTATTAAATGGAGAAGAATGCAAACCAGCAATCACTCGAGTTTGAAGGAGGAGAGTGAATTTTTTGAGGGAAACTACTAATCCTGTGTCAAAATAGATAAGCCTTTCGGTTATATCATTTTGATGATAATCGAAAAGTAAAATCTAGATTACTCCTCCCACCTATGATATGAGACACCACATTCAGTATTAATTTTGAATTGGACCAGACACTTCAAGACACATAAGCTTTCATATTTTGAAGTGCACAGCTGATTGGATAGAACTACATAGCCTATCCCGTTTAACCAAAAGTGAATGGCCCTGCTCATATGATGGCTGAGCATCGCTGAAGTTTCATAAGTTCATCAAATTCTTGAAAAACCCATGGTCGTAACAACTATTAATATAGTTAATTGTTTCCACAATTGGCTAGATAGCAGCTTGCTGCACCTCACAAAGGAATGCTCAATAGGAGCATGAAGTAACCAGAATTTCCCAGATTGAGGCCCATAATCTCCAATAGAAATAGGGCAAAGTCAAGTCAAATATGAAAAGACCATTCTTACATTTTTCTAAGTCGTTTTGTCACCACCAAAATCTAGACTACACACCTGAGAGCTACACAGAGAAGAATACATAGGAAACTTCACTCGCTTACATATTCCTTAAGAATCTACAACCTTCTTATTCTGAGTAAAGGTTACAAAATGTCCTACCCTAAGTACCAAAAAGTGTAATAAATAAAAAATCATGAACATGACAACATGAGAAATGGTAATATATGCTTTTTCAGAGCCATATACTGCAATTTAAAAGTTCAATGCATACTGCAAAGGCTTGCATCTATAAAACTGTCGATCCTGCAATGCAGTTCTCTGAATGGAATTTAATTCACAATGGAAACAAACAAAGACCTCTAGCACATAAAATATCCAAGACATGTTCAATATCAAAGGTTTTCCACTTTGACTCTACCACTAATGAGCATATCTATTTGCTAAATGAAACCACAACAAAGCAAAGTAGTGGCCAAAGTACGGCATTTCAAATTCACCATCTCTTTCATCAAAATGATATGGTGCCCGGACCTCTTTCTCCAATTTAACCTAGATGTGTAGAGGAAGTGTAACAACTCAACAAATATCACCAATTTTTATGCACTTAAAATAAAGTCATATTTAGTACACTGATTAAGCGGTTATCCTCATCAATAACAAACAGATCCAATAAAATTAACTAAAACCTCTACTCCAAATTCGCATAGAAAATTTTGGAAGAGTATTCAGCCGATCATAACTTATTCGTATTTAGCCACCTAAAATATTGTTGGTAGCTCCTTGAGCTCAAAATACTGCAGTTAATTAGTCCAATTTGCGCAACCGAAACGATAACATAAAACAGAGAGGGTTAGAAGGAAGGGAAAAAAAGAGGTGAGTGACTCGGTCAAAGTTCCTTGGTTGAATAAAAATCGAAAATCGAACCTTGAAGGCAATGAACAGTAGTCTGGGCTGCTCGGCAACAAATCGTTAGCATTGCTGCTGCCGCTGCTGATTCTATCTCTCGGGGGTGGCGGAGACGGAGTTGTTGGGGCCGATGCCGGAGGCGGGGAAAGACCAACTTTTTCCTTGAAGTCTTTAAGCAATGTTACCCATTTCATCGTTTTCTTTCCACTTTAATTTCCGAACATATATGAGCAGATGTCTCAACTAAATGGAACAGATGATAAAAATATATCAAACAAGACAGCTCTCTCATCCGAGAGCCAAGATTTCAATTTCACCAAACATCAACAATCAGATCTCAAATCCCAACCCTTCTAGACATAATCTAGAAGGATCTCCCAGCTCATCCCCCAGATTTATTTACACGAACAATATAAGGATTTGATACAACCAAAAACCAAAACCAAAACAAAATGTGATCAACTGGGGACAGATTATGGGTTAAGAGCGGCAGGATCCGTAGAGACAGAGGTGTGTGTGTATATTCAATCGATTCCTTCTAATTAAGAGAAAATTAATCTAATCTATATATTTTATGTGTATGCTGGATTAATCTGTGTCGGGGTTGGGAGGGAGACAATCAAAATGCCAGTCAAACAATTTTCTTAGAGATTATCGAGGCGGTCTTGAATCTTAGATTCTGCCCTAGAAATTGGGAGTTGAAAAGGAAGGCCTAGAGCAAAAGAGAAGAAGAAAGAAAATGCAGCGTGTTTTCTCTCTTGTTTTCGGACGGCTTCTCCGCGCCTTGTTTCTCTCTCTGTATCTCTGACATGTTTCCTTCTCGCTCTAGAATATATATATATATAACGTTTACATACAGTAAATACCTCTTTATTTTCCTTTTCTTTTTTCCCTTTTTACTCTCCAGGCTTAAACCCTTGCAAACCGATATTCCACGTAGGCAGCTCAGATCCACATCCATAAATCTGCCACGTGGCTAACGGAGATCGAAACCCACAACGTGAGGGCCTATTACCTTTGCTTTTCTTCCAATCCCTTTATTTTATTTTAATAACAAAACATAATTTAGTTGCTAAGACATTTGGTATACGTGAATTGTAACTCAAAAAAATAATACTTCCTCCGTCCCAATTCAAATGATCCATTTAGATTTTGGCATGGTATTTTAGGAGCTTTTAATTAGAAAGTTTAATTGGAGAGAGAATGAGTTGGTGGATGAATTAATAAGGAGAGAGAAATGAGAAAGAGAGAGAAAAAATTGTTAGATAAATTAATGAAGAGATAGGAAAAACTATTAATTAATACAATAAAGTGAGATTAAATGTCCCTTATTATTTCCTAATTTTTTGTCATATTAGGAAATGGGTCATCTGAATTTGGATAAATCGAAAAGGAAAGTGGATCATCTGAATTGGGACAGAGTAATTAATATCTACATATATATATACATATATATATATATATATATATATATATATTATAATAATAATGAGTTTGTTGCAGAAATTATGAAAATATCCAAAAATATTTGGTTGAATATGATAAGTCTTATTACCGATCATCAAATTTGTGACTAATTAATTATATAGTGCCGTGTTATTATATTAATTTAAGTATTATCGATTATTGTAATATCTCAAATTTAACCACATTATCCATTTAATATTAATAAATATAGTGATGCTGTAAATTGCATTTGCGTACTGTCATATTACTATAGTCTATAGCCAGTTTGACGAGATGATGTTCGGATTACTTGCATTTTCTCCAAATCCCTAATTGTGGAATATGTTTTCCAAAAATCAAATAAAATATATGTTATGAGTTATTCGTGATAAGAAAATGTGTTGATGATACTCAACTATTAAGTGTAATGTAATCCAAAAATATTACAAATACACAATACAATTGTAGTGTCAGTATAAATTTATTAGATAATTCAAGTATTACATTCTTGTGTGACTCGATCTGTTGTTGTGCATGGATTAGGCTCTCAAAAATAGAGCCTCGTAATTATTTTAATTTGCTTTGCTTTTTGGGTAAGTCGTCTATTTAGTGGTTTAACTAATATTCAATTTTTGTGTTCTTCCAAGTCGAATATATTTTTTCCCTTTCATCGAAATAGAATATTCAAATTTTATATAAATCTTCTATGCCAATGCAGATTTTTGGTTTTTCCATATTGTCGTTATATCTAATTAGTGAATTTCAGTTGACCATTGTCATCCCCTTTATAATTTTAAATTCAAGCTTGTGGTTTTATATTAAATCATATTTTTTGCCGGTGGTATTTAATCTTGATTGCCTTGCTTGACGCTACTACTTGTTTATAACAATACTGTTAAGTATCCGTCTGATATCACAGAATTGGAGGCTTGTATTTGAAATTGGAATTCAATTCCAAATCCAAATATTTTTATATTTCAAATTCCAATTCCACAATTTGAATTATGTAGTTAAACTTAAGATTTGGAAATCCAAATAAATGCAAAATTGAGTAACTTTCGAGCACACACTACACACACTGCACACAAACACACACTACACACACTGCACACAATACACATACTGCACACACTGCACACACACGACATACACTACACATACTGCGCACACACACAATACACACTACACACACAACAAACATAGAGCACAAACGACAAAATCGCACACACAAAACACACACACACTGCACACACAAAAACACACACGGCACACAAAATTAAACACACAACAAACTCACATCTCTCACGACAACACCGCATACACAATACACACACTACATAGACTCGCAACACACATAACAAATACACGACACACACACACACACACAACACATACACTTGCACACACAACTCATAATATATAGAAAAATAATATAGAATTACATAAGTATATAAATAAATAAATAAATATTCAATCAAAAGTCAATTCCAAATCTTATTCAATTTTTTACTTACCAAACAAAGGATTTGGAATTGAATTATAATACTATAACTTCAAAATCAATTCCACATAATTGCAATTCCAAATCAATATCAAATCCATTTTACCAAACGCACCCTAAGTGAATTTCAATATAGAGCAAGTGATATAAATCAAATGAAATTTTTATTTACAAAATCTAAACCAATATTTATCTATACACAAGATTTGTTTGCATCATATGATACCATAAGTATATTTACGAATGACACTTAGCTTAAAAGCAAATGAAGCATTTATTCACAACAATAGATACAAAGTATATTCGTGGATGATACTTTTCTTAAAAGCAAATGATATTCCCTCCGTGCATGAATAGTATGGTCTTATTGCTATTTTCGTATGTCCACTTAGAGTGTGGTGTTTCTATTTTAGAACACAACTCATTATATTTTTTGCTCTTATTCACAATCAATATTTACAAAAACTCACCACTTATTTTTATGTTTAGTAGGCCCATAAACCTCTACCTCAATATTTATCCAACATTTAATATTCATTGTGGGATCCATTTACACTTGAAATACATTACTCAATTTTTGTTCTTAAAACCGGTGCCCTTCTTTGCACCACACTCTTCGTGGACATAGAATGTTTTTTTTTTCAATTTCTGGTTAGGTCGGACGGATTACAACCGCAGGTTGCAGGTCTGGACGATGGAGGATCATCGCCATGGATTCGGATGCAAGCATACGAAGTTGCGTTAATTAACTTGTAAACTAAAATAGTATCTTCCATATGCGCATTTAAGGATTTCATAATCAATCACGTTTGAGAAGACAAAAAATAAAGGATTTCATACTAATCAGTTTGTCTTTCAACGTCACTAACTGATCCCCACTTATCCAAAACTTTCGTACTATAAAACTCCAGATTTTATAGGATATTTTGGAGTGGAGATTAACAAGAAACGAACAAAATGATAATGAAACGGATCTCTAAAAGTTGTGTAGACACTTTCAGATCAAATCAATTGGCCGGTTCTTCCAACTATTTAATCGGATAAAATTCAGAGTGTTTTAAGAAAGTATGTGTTGTTCTGTATAAGAAATGAACCAAAAGTTCTGTTAAAAAACGACCAAAAATGGTAAAAAACTGTCACAACTGCTATGCACCCGGCCGGGTGGCACCCTGCCAGAGACACACCCGGCCGGGTGTGACTCTCTGGAGAAGATGCCGCGTTGTACCCGGCCGGGTGAAACTCTCTGGATTCCACGCCGTACGGCGCCCGGCCGGGTGGAGTCCTGCCACCGTCTCACCCGCCCGGGTGAGACTCTCTGGACTCCACGCCGTGTCTAACCCGGCCGGGTGGACACATGCCACCTTCTCACCCAGCTGGGTAGAAACCTCTGGAATCCACGTAGCGTCTCACGCGGCCGGGTGGAGAAAAGCCACATGCTCACCCGGCCGGGTGAGTCCTACTGGACCCCGCTTCCAGGGGTGCTTCCCCCGGACCCCCGTCCCTTAGGGGCTTCGCCCCTAAGATCATAACAAATTCATATAAGCGTGAACTCCGCATCTCCAAACTTATATGAAGTATTATTATGACGATATTGATCAATTCAGTTAACCCAATTACACTAAAATATCCAACATTCCTCCCCTATTTTAGTGTAATCCTTGATTAACTAAAACAAGTCATCTCACGCATTCAAACTATTGCATAATAAAATATCGAGACGACTGAATTTCACCGTAGTACATTACACATTCCATATATTCGAATATCAGGGTATCTCTTAGGATTGAACCTGGGAACTCATAGTGAATACACCAAATAATGTACACAAAATTTTACATACTTTATGTTCTATCCTGATACTATATTTTACTAGCCTGTGTCCTTATCCTTCATAAGCATGTCAAAGCCAAGTCCCAACTTTTCCGAAACGGCTAAACTTCATGCTCATATAGGTAGCTCTTTTATTATTGCACCTGCTTATGCAATTTGTCAAAAGAGCTATTAAGAATATATACATTCAACCTCCTTAACTTGCAGGTCTGAA
>JAYDZE010010570.1:0-10413 GCA_034509125.1 Monilaria moniliformis
CGACATCAAATTCCAGTGATTTTCAGCAAGCACACCAATAATTTCCAGTAGATTTTCATACATTTCAAACTCGATTAAGCAAAACTGAGAAATGCAAAGCTCACCGCCGTCAACGGAAAACTGGAGAGAGGAGAAGTAGGCGAGCTTGGAATTGAAAAACGGTGACGTTTCAGCGACGATCAGAACTGCCGCAGTGGCGACGACAACGGCGCGCCGGCAACAACAAGGAGAGGAGGAAGGAACAGCGTGGAGGCGGGGCAACGTTTAGCAAAACAGAGGTAAAGCCGTAGAGGTGAATACAGAATGCCTATTTCTGTGAATGTATATTCATACATATCTATTTTCTTTTTTTCTTTTTTAATAAGTATTATGTAATTACTAATATATCCCTGAACTTTTTTAAAATTACTGGGGGGCCCATTGCCCCTACGTCTCTGGGCATGTGTATGCGCAGTGATAGAGTGACTAATACTTGAAACTAAAGGTTTCGGATTCGATTCCACTGTGATTGCTTACTTTAAAATTTTTGTTGATCCTATAAGAAAATTAAAATTGCAAGGCATGCAGAGGACCAACTAATTTGAGAATCTGAAACTTTAATTTCACTAGATGAAGCATATACACTTTGATGGATGATATATTAGACGAAACCCGAAGGGCTGATACAATTATAAAACCACTTGATTCCTTTGAGTAATTTGTAGAATTGTCCTAATAGATGAGTGAGACAAAAGATTACCTGGATTTGTATCATCAATTGATCCTCGATTGACGAAACTATCTTCAAATTTAATTTGGACCTGACAATTGTGAAATAGAGTTGTAATGTACTAATGTGACACGTTAATTTTCAATTTTGATTGTCGATGTTAGCAGAAATGCTATTTATATTTAATTCTCAATAACTGAAAGTTAATGTGATAAATGATAATTACTATAACTTCTAAAAATAGTATTGCAATTACAAAAATTGACTATATCATGATTTTAAAAGCAATTAATTGATAGTGATGATCAGATTTCTCTTTTAGTAAATTTATTTATATAGAGTTGATCATTAATAAAGCCGACCTGCATATAGTAGCTTTGTGTGACCTGTATACGTAAGTTTAAATCCCCTGCCTATTTCATTTTTAAACTAGTAGTTAGATTTGATAAAGGATCACGAAACTTACTGTTACGAACGAAGTGTGGAGTCAGGAAGAGAGGACTCGCGAAGAGAGCCACGATGAAGACTTGGGTCGTGACGTCGAAGACATGGGCCGAGCAAGCCAAAGAATTGCAGGTGAAGTTTTGGGCCAAGAGGATGACATGCGCCGTGCAAGAAGGAAGGAAACAGATGGGGTGCGGCAGAGCATTAGGGTTAGGCAACAAGATAACTATAGGATTTAATTAATTAGATTTCCCTTATTATTATGTTGCTTCTTTACTTTAAATACTTGTCATGTTTATCATTATTAGGTATCAAGAAGATTTATCAAAAATCCTATCTCTCATTTACTGTCTACAATTTTGCATCCATTATCACTTTGCATTTCATATATACATAATTCCGATTCAATTGTAAACTCTGAAGTCCGAATATGAAATCGTTTAGCAGATAAAGACCCATCAAATAGTTTGACACACGAATTCTTTATATTTTCATGTTTATATCTCATATAGTACCTAATCAACATGATTACAATATAACACATTTTGCATGACGTCATGAAATGATAACAAGTTAGCTACGTTAATGAGGGAAAATGAAATGTAGCAAAATGAAAATATCTTGTGCATTTACACAACCCTTATACACCAAAATAGCCTAAATAAACTATGGCTATGGCTACTGTGGACTCTTTGTTCCGGAAAATGAACTAAAACTGTTGTGATTTTGTCCTGTATTACAAATATTAACTATTTTCCACTTTATCAATAAATGTTGTGTATAGTGTAATTATTTGGGGTATTATCAATATGCTGCGCCCACTGTTTATGAGCGTCATAAGTGTAATTCATTTTAGCATCTTCCTTTATCATTTTTCTCTCATTCCTAAGTCACAATTAAAGTTATCAGATTTATAAATTACATAAAAATTTAAATTTACAAATTACATTTGAGCTTAATATTATTAATTTGTTTCCTATTTTTGAAGTTAAAGTGGCATGTGCCTACACTAATTGTACATGTTATGAATTCATTAGTATATGTATATATCTCTCAAAATCAAAGAAATTTTATTATAATGTAAAGAAATTAAAAACATAAAAGGATTTTTATCTTATAATCTAAGATAAACAAAGAGATTATAATGGATTAATTGGTTGTAACACCATAAATTATTAGTGAATTTTGATTTTTATTCTATATTTTACAAAGTTTGTCAATAAATACACGAATTTTTATGATTTTTGAAATTTACCGCAAATTAAGATTCCGGTCAAATTGAAACTGATGTCATCGGAATTTTAGAAATCCTAGCCTGATGTCTAAAATTTTGATGGATCGGTTTCGAGTTGACCGAAATCTTGATATTCGATAAATTCCAAAATCATTAAAGTTGGTATATTTATTAACCAATTTTGAAAATAATGGAAATCAAAATTCACTGATAATTTATGAATTCAAAACAATTAACCACACACTTTTATAATAGCGCTCACACGAAGAATGCTATGCCTAATTTGAAATTGGTCCTTTATCTATATCATCAGACATATAACTTACTATCATCCATCTCTGTTATAAAAGTGGGAGACCACAGATAATATACTTATCACAATGTTTCCTCATCTCTCAATAGATATACTTAGTTGTCACATTTCCTTATCACAGATAATACTTTGAATCATTCATTATGATTTCTACATGTAAATATAATTTATAAAATGATAAACATCATAAAAATACCTAAGCATGGAAGGAAAGAGTAAGAAAAGAAAACTAGCTGAGTTGAACAGAGGGAAATCCAGCTGATTTCTTATACAAAGGTTAACTATTTTCTGAGTATTTCCAGGGATCTTATTCAATCACGCTGTCAGATTTTTACGGGGGTAAGATATGATACAGTCCCATTTATTGAAACATATATGATGTGAATGGGAGACCAACCAAACTCTATTGAGATTCAATTCTAAAGTCAATTGGTGATAAGAAGAGTGGTTCACTAGATATTTAAATTAATTTATCTTACTTCATAATTCTGATATGGGACCATTCACGTTGTATATATATATATCCAACCCATGGCACTCCGACATGAATATTCACAGCATGTTTGATGGTAATTAAAACTACTGCTACTGCTTCGCCTCACCAATTTAATCCATAATTCTAAGCAATTGGGAACATGAAATTGGATATTAATGTCTCGTTCAATCACGTCAAGACAAGCTGTACTAGATTAATAGATTTAATTAAGAAAGAAATTGTTATGTACCCTTAATTCTAGATCTGAAGGCTGAAGCAAGCCACATTAACTAAGTAGTGAGTCTTTCATTTGGTCCATGTATTGACCAAACTATTATAATCATGACTAATTAACAAATTGTATTAACAAATTATTTGCTTTTGGTGCATAACTATAAGATGCGGGATCAGCATGTGAATTAAATATCTTAACTTGACCTCATTGTGCACGAATTAAATGATCTGCTTCAAAAGATTCCTATCCACAGCGTTAACATCAATTGTACATGAATTTTGTAATCGTTATATTACAAGAACATCAACAATATTTTATCTTTCTTCTTCTCGGTTCTCTCTCTAGCATAGGAGTGTATGTAGTTTCGCAAATATAATATCACGCCTAATTGAACATATATATATATATATATATATATATGTATATACAGCGGCGGATCTAGGGGGGCGGGAGGGGGCGGCCAAGTCTATTGTGTCAATTGATTTGGACTAGGAAACACATGCTAGAAATTTGTGATATAAAAACTTGTTGCATCAACTATAGTAAATGGTCCATGTTTGGTAGATCATGGATCGCAAGCACCAAATCTGTGTAAATTGCAATAGGACAATCTCTTCGTGAAATATTAACTCAAATTGTATTGTCTACGCCACATGCATAGTACATGCATATTCCTTAACTTCGAGCTAGCTATATATACAAACCAAAATTTAACATTTTTTTATTATTATTTTAGGGTGGCCACATGTACCAAATATCACCTTTTTCGCGATGCCATTATTTGGGTTTTATGCAATCTATTTAATAAATAATATCACTCTCTCAGTGAAATTCAGTTGGAACTGAATTCTTCGTGAAAAATGAGATACATGCATAATTATGAACTACGCATATATGTGTAAATACGTAAAATTCATGAATACAAGATGAACAAATAAATATAACACGTGAAAATCATATTCAACTAATGTGGTTGTTCATGTGTTACATTGATTTGTTCATCTCGGATTCATGAATTTCGTATAAATTTATTCATGTATTTTTATTTCTCATATATATATAAATATATGGAGAGATTCGTATAAGAACTCATATTTAAAATAAGAATGGAGAACCATTTTCAGCTTTTAGATCGTGAAAATCTACAATAGATGCATCTCCTTGATGAATAAATGCAATTTTTGGGTTCGAATCCCAGAGGCAGTGAAATTCTCATATTTTTAGTGCAGTTAATTAATGGCGTATGCAATAACTTCATACATTTAGTGCAATGTTCTCATATTCAAACAATGTATTTTTTTTTATTTCAACCAATCCTATATTTTTCTCTTTTCATAACGATGGAGCAAATATTCTGAGAAACAAATTAATTTGTAAGTAGTTTCTTAATCTCATAATTATTGATAGAATAACAAATAGGAATATTTTGGTATAAAATTTTAAAAAATGAGATAGATAATACAGTATAGCTACGATTTGTTGCAAGAGATGCATTAAGATTTTCTGTCCCACATTTAGTTTCCTATTTTATATTCATTTTTAAAATTTTATTAGTTTTTAATAATCTTTTTCTTTAATTTTCTTTTGTTCTCAAAGCAAGAAATTTCACCCATGTAATTCAGAAGGGCGGTAGTGTATATATATATATATATTATATATATAATACATATATAAATTAATGTTGTCACGAATAATTTGTATCAAGTAACATAAATAAAACATGTTACTACATGCTTCTTTTACAAATTTAACAGTGACTAAGAAAAGTTTTCTTGGGTCTGTTTCATGCTCTATAACTAAATATTTTTCCACATTTACAATACGGAGAGAGCATGGTTAATCTTATTCAGACATTTATAGTAGTATGTTATTTTTGTTTAATTTCATGTAATTTGCGCCAGTCAGGAAATAAGAAATATTTATCATATTACACGTGAAATTATTCCAAAAAAGTTTGCGGTACACTTTAATTATTGTTTATAGACAAAGATCGACAAGACATGTCGTTCAATGACAAAACAAAAACCTGCAGTAGGAGCACAATAATTCAATACAACAATTGAACACACATGATAACAGAAATATTTAACAGAGGAATAAGTACGGAGCCAAAAAAAAAAAAAAAAAGAGGTTCATTTGTTAATCCTTTAGCAAAGATAATATTGATGTTGAGGATAATAAGCTAGTAATAGCAAAAAATTTTATAGTCTATGACACTTAGACTAGTGGATTAGTAGATATCGGATAATAGTGATTAGTATTAAAAAGTCGACACTGATAATTGTTCAGTAAATAGAAGGCTATTAGAGTGAAATAGTTATAAATTCTATTAAAAATTGAATCAGCAGATCATTTGAACTATAAATTTGCCATACTGATTACCTTTATTGAATACTTAGCCAATTTTACACTGGAGTTAGTATTAATAATCATTCAGTAGGAGACGTCTACTGAAAGTATACGCAAATAATATGACGTAAAATATATATTTATGCTGAGTGATGACAGTTCAATAACACGCAATGTAAATAACAAAACAATAAAGAACACAAGCATTTTTTTATGTGGTTCAGAGTAAACTGCTCCTACGTCCACAGGCTGAGAACTTATCAGTTAATCCATTGATTGTGATTACAACTTGCTTACGGGTGCAAGTAACCAAACACAAAATTAATCTTACTGTGCTACGGATTAACTAGTCGATTTCTTCTTATTGTCAGTAGCGATAACCTTGCTACTACCATACTTCTTCTTCATCTACATTACTTTTACAGGGTTTTGTAAAAGGAGTTTGGTTATTTCCAACCAAGAACAAATTATTCATAAGAATAATGTGCTTTATTCTAAGCTTAGAATATTACAATGAAATGCCTAGAAGGCTAAAATAATGTTAATCGGATTGCTCGAGATGCAATAGAAATTAATCTCAGAGGAATCACTTAACAACTGATTGTATCATCCCTTCTTTGAAATCGTGTTTTGCCTTGTTGAGTGCTTGAATGCTTCATATTCACATATGTAGCGATTTGATTCTTCATCATATCTAAGGATGTAGTTCACCGGGTATTTGTAGGTGGAATTTTAATCGCGTCGTTGGAAGAAACACAAATTTAATCCCTCCATTTTGTTGTTCGAAATCACCCCGTTTGAACTCTGACTTGTCGTTTTTTACACTTGCAACGTCATATCATTGTAGCTCTGCAAATTTGTACTTTTTCCTTGATTTGTGAGGTCTATGCAGATCTTCTCTATCACACGAAGTAAAACACTCAATGTGTTATATTGACTTTGTGTTCCTTCAGCACGCTTCGACTATTTTCAATAGCGACACTTCCAATGTTTCGTCAACAAGCTCTGATTTTCTTCAGGTCTCCGGGCTTCATTAATGCTTCTCTTCATGTGCTGATGAAAATACACTTCTTCTTACTATTATCCTTCAACTATAACACTCATACACAGAAAAATACTCTTAACATATAAACTATGTTTACCATAAAATGACAATTATTCAGATTTTGAAATTTAATTAAAATTAAAATTTATTTAGAAATTTTCCCAACAACGTTATTATTGATTTGACCTATTAAAAAAATTATCAACCTACTTTAACCAAAGGACCATCGAAGGGGAAAAATTGCCATAAACTCAGGATACAATCATATTCGTTCATCTACATTAAACAAATTATATAAGTCTCTAGTCTATATTATACAGATGCACCAAAATCGTTCTATATTTGTCGTTACTGTTTATGAAAAAATACAAGTTCTCTCAAAAGGCAACATCACTAAAGAATTTTGCTGTTTGTCAAAAAATAAAAATGAATTAAGAAATTGCCAGGTGGGTAATGGGCGTTGCTATCAATATTGCTATTATTTCAATAATTAACGAAACGTATTTGTCTATATGAGGTACATCTTTTAAAATGAAAATTGATATTCTTTTACCAACAAAAGTATTATTTACTAAACTAGAAAACATAAAACACTACCTGTTGATATAACAATGGTATTTTATTGCAAGATATATTCTTTGCTCGACTCCAGATCAATACAAAAATTGGCTGGTAATACCATTTTATACAAAATTTATAGGTAACGAAAATAAAATAAAATCAACGTTACTCTTAATTTTCACGTGTCATAATATTTATTAATTTATAGTTAATTACTCAATTATTTCAAAATAAAAAAAATAGTTTACACTACTACTGTTGTACTGTTTATTTAGAAATGGTAAGCGGAATTTATCTTTTATTTTATAGCAACACATGTAATGAATGAAGTGGAATTTTTAAATGGGTTCTGTATTCTTTAAAGTCTTTCGGCAAACGTGTGTAATAAGGATTAAGAATACGATATATGTGTATATATATAGTTCAAAACGGCTTCCTCCCAATCTTCCTCAAACCTTGAGAGAAAATGGAAGCCCTTTCTTCCTCATTCCTTCCAACATACACTTTGAATCTCAATAACACCCCTTCATCTCCATCACCAATCTTCCAATTCAAGATTTCATCTGTTAAAATCGATGAAAAACATGCTAAAACTTCTTATAAAACAACATTTCTCCCTCAAAAGAGGCCCACAGATTCACAAAATCCTCAAAAACCAAATGCTGCACCTCTAAAAAACGATCAAATCAGCAGAATCTTCAACGCGTTGGACAATTTCATCACTGATTTCGTCGATCTCCCGCTCCGCCCCTCCATCGACCCCCGCCGCGTCCTCTCCGGCAACTTCGCCCCCGTGGCCGAGCTTCCTCCCGCTGCTTGCGTCGTGGTGGAGGGATCCCTCCCGCCGGCCTTAAACGGCGCCTACATCCGCAACGGCCCCAACCCTCAGTTCATCCCGCACGGGCCCTACCACATGTTCGACGGCGACGGCATGCTCCACGCCGTCACCGTCTCCAGCGGCAGAGCCACATTCTGCAGCCGCTTCGTTAAGACCTACAAGTACAATCTGGAGAAGGAGATCGGATCTCCGGTCATCCTCAACGTCTTCTCCGCCTTCAACGGCCTCCCCGCCTCCCTCGCGCGGTGCTCCGTCGCCTTCGCCCGCTACCTCCTACGCCAGTACGATCCCCGCCGCGGCATTGGCAGTGCCAACACTAGCCTCGCTGTGATCAGCGGGAAATTATTCGCTCTCGGAGAATCTGACCTTCCATACAGAGTGAAGCTACAAACCGACGGCGACGTCGTCACCTTAGGCCGCCACGAGGCCTTCGGCGAGCCGTTCATGACGATGACGGCGCACCCGAAAATCGACGCGGAGACCGGCGAGGCCTTCGCGTTCCGGCACAGCATCAGAGCTCCGTATTTATCCTTTTTCAGGATCAATGCGGAAGGTAATAAACTGCCGGAAGTGCCGATCACGTCTCTGAATGAAGCTTCGTTGGTTCATGACTTCGCCATCACGAGAAATTACGCCGTCTTTCCCGATCCGCAGATCGTGATCAAGCCGTCGGAGATCCTGAGGGGGCGGCCGCCGCTGAGGATTGATCCGGCGAAGGTGCCGAGGCTGGGGATCATACCGCGCTACGCGGAGAGCGACGGCGAGATGTGGTGGGTGGACGTGCCGGGGTTTAATATGGTGCACGCCGTGAACGCGTGGGAGGAGGACGGCGGCGACACCATCGTCATGGTGGCGTCGAATGTTCAGCCGGTGGAACATGTGCTGGATCGCATGGATTTGGTCCACTCTTCGCTCGAAAGGATTGAGATAAATGTAAGGGACAAGAGTGTGAGTCGGCGATCGGTGGCCGCCGGAAGTCTTGATTTCGCCGTCATTAATCCGGCTTACACTGGGAAGAAAAACAGGTACGTCGGATTCAAATAGGAGCGAGATACACGATACTAGTTATTTATTTTGATATAATTTCATAAAAAAATATTTTCTTAATTTGTTAGTGGTTTCATTATTTTCAATCTCTAAATGCCATCTCATGATTTAGCTAAATATCGATTGTAGAAATTAGAAAGTTGCTCTTCGGAGCAAATTATATAACTAAATATATAAGCTATGAATAATGGATAAATATGGGACCAAGATTGTAACAAAGGATATTTTTTTGCCACACTTACATTTCAAGTTAACAAAGATTCAAATGGAAAGAGACTTAGATTCTGTCTTCATGCTTCTTCCACCTTTGCGTGCACTCTTCCATAACTATTTAGTGGAGTACATGAAACGGTTGAAATATAAATTCTTGTAGTTTTAAAATAATTGAATTTTTATTGAATCTCCCAAATTGCATATGAAATTTTTATCAATTAAATTAAATCCGGCAAATTATTTTTATATATAATTTTATTTATACCAGACAGAGCCTTTAGATATTATCTTATTAAAGTTCCAACATGAAAGCGTTACAATTAATTTCAATTAAGAGTATTATCATTTATCCAAAGTGATTAACATTTGATTTGATAAACAGGTACGTTTATGCAGCAATAGGAGCTCCAATGCCTAAAATAGGAGGGGTGGTGAAGATAGACCTATCACTTTCAACCACGGGCTCCGACGACTGCACGGTGGCGAGCCGCCTATATCCGCTGGGGTGCTACGGCGGTGAACCATTCTTTGTGCCAAGGGAACCTGATAATCCTGCTGCGGCGGAGGATGATGGCTATTTAGTGACATATATACACGAGGAGAATAGTGAGGAATCCAAGTTTATAGTGATGGATGCCAAATCTCCAAATCTTGATATTATTGCCGTCGTTAAGCTACCTGGAAGAGTCCCTTATGGATTCCATGGAATTTTTGTGCCTCAGTGTGAAATCGAAAAGCTATAATATTATTTTTCGATTCCTTTTTCTTTTTTATTTTCAACTTGTTAAGTGCAAGTGATTAGATCTATTAGGTGGGTTCCATTTACTAAATTCGAGTGGGGTACTACTACTATTTTAGAAGATATACTAGTTAAGGGCAGCGTTAACGCTGCCCCCATTTCCGCCGCGTTTGGGGGCCGCCGCATTGCGGCTGGGTTGGGGGTGGGAACG
>JAYDZE010010581.1:0-10411 GCA_034509125.1 Monilaria moniliformis
ATTTTGATATGTGGGATAATTGAGAAAATGTCAAAAGTTGTAATTTTATGTTCCAGTTTCAAAAGTTATGGGATTGACCAGAAGTGAACGAAAAGTTATTATTTAAATGACAATTATCCCATAAATTAAATGCCGGTCAAAATTGAAGTTGGCATGGCAGTTGATGTGGCGTCACTTCATGAAAATGACATCGTTGTACTTGTGAAATATAAAAAAAAAATATTATACGCTTAAACACACAAACTTTGGGTGCATTTTGGTTCTGCACACGAAATTTAAGAATTGTGAACAAATACACAAATATAAAATTAATGTAAGCTTACAGAAATTGAGTATTAATCGAAATTGAATATGACATGGTATATACTGTAACACCACCTCATCAAATGATTGTGGAATAAGATCTGAAGATATGATTAGAGTGCAAGAGAGAGAAAAAGACATCGTGAGGTTGAGGTTGTGATTATTGAAAAAGAGTGTGAGTGATAAGTGTCATTTGTTGCTAGTCTAGGGGTTCTAATTGAGCTTAAATTGAGCATATATTTACACTAATTAGGTGATATTGGGCAGGAAACGGGAAGAAACGAGAACGAAGGAAAAAGTGCTAAGAAATGAATAAATTGGCTAAGAAATGCAAAGAAGAGGTCAGAGTGAACGTTCAAGCTGGACAGCCTGTTGTTGACAGCAGAAACACACTGACAGCAAATCAAGTGGTCCCGAGCAGAATTGGTGAGTTGGCGTCACCAGCTGCGCGGAAGGGCAAAATTGTCCACCCAAGTAGGCTTGAAGAGAAGGAAACCTAGCTGGAAATCAAGGGGGAGACGCACTATAAGAAGGGAGGGAGGAGAGAGAATTGATCATCCACTTACACACTTTTTCACATACAACAACACACCAACACTCACTCTCTCCTGTACTCTAGTTTAGAATATGATTTTGGGAAAGATCAACCATCTGCCATGAGGAGGCAGAGGAAGATACCAGTTGTGTTGTTGCTCTTTTGGGGATTAGTTATTGCTACATTTCTTAGATTTTGAACCTTTCTCTTAGTTTCCATTTCATTTTAACTTTGTGATCTATTTTGTTGGAGATTTGTGTCTTAAACTAGTCAGCCTTGATCTGTTTTATGTTACGCAATGAGGTTTTAGTTGTTTAGTTTGATTATTAAGTTCTGACTTTAGCTTTTGTTGGTTGTTTAGCCCTTGTTTTCTAAAGTCTAAGTCTTGTTAAGAGTTATTTCTTCCTAAATCATGTTGAACTTGTTTAGTTCTATTTCATCTTCAATTTTTCTTATTCTTTTCATGTTGTTTGAACTTATTTTGAAAGGGATGATTTAGATCTTAGATGAGAAGCTTAGTTTATAACTTGTTAAGTCATATTTCTTTTAGGTTGTTTGAATTTTCATGAGTTGTCTTAAGCATTAGTAGCTTGAAGTTTAGATTTACATTTTCTGCATTTATCTGCACTGTCTGCACCTCTATCCAGGCCAGCCTGCAGGTCTGCTCTTTCTGCTTTCTCTCCCCAATTTGAACCTACAATTTCTGCATGTTAAAAAAGCCACAAAAGTTATTATCAAGAATGGAAGTTGACTAGTGTAGTGTCCTTACTAGCATGTTTGTTTTGTTTTAATGTGCCCAAGCTAGTTGTAGTATAAAATATTCAGTTGTTATTTTACATTAGCTTTACCTATTCCAAGCATGTGAATTAAAGAAAACTTAAGTTTATTTCTCGCACTTTTTAGTTTTTAGGTAGCAGTAGTTGAATTTCCAGTACCTTTAATTTGCCCAGTTTGTTTCCTGTTTTTTTAGGTTGCCCAGTTCGTTTGAAATGTCGTTTGTTAACCTTGCTTGTTTAGTTTGTTTAGCTTCATGTGTTTAGAATTGTTTCCCATACTCTTTTAGTTAGTTTATTTTCTGTTTTCCTCCTTCACCATGTTTTTAGGCGTGGCGGCACCGCCAAACCCCTCTTAGGCATAGTGAAATATGTTACAAAATTATCATTCCTCGTGGGATCGACCCCGCTCTTGCCCTATACTAATCCAGTAGTATAGTGTTTAGTGGGAAACATATAAATTAATTGATAGGCTGAGTCTGCTTGTGCTTTAATTCCAACGACACTCTTACATAGCAAATTTTAACTCTATCAGTGAGGTGGATTTAAATACACTCCCTCCGTACCTAAAAAAATAGGCCTAATGAAATATAACATGAGTTTTAATAAAAGTGGTTGGTGTATTGTGAATGGAAAAAGAGTTCCACATTAGGGGTAATATTAGTAATGATTAACAAAATGTATAGTGAGTGAAAAAAATGGTGGGTCATGTGATACAAATAGTAAATAAAGATATGTTGAGGGTAATATGTTGCGGGGCAGTGTTTATAAATGAAAAGAGACCAATTTTTGTGTATATGCCAAAATGGCAAAAAAATTGACTATTTTTTAGGGACGGAGCGAGTATTACATAAGTAAAACGACGTCGTTCTAATAAAGTGATGTCGACAATCATTTCATATTCAATTCGACTGATAAATTCAATTTGTGAAAAAATTATAATAATGTTTAAGTTCGTTTATTTATTCACAACTTTTAAAGTTCTTGTGGAAAACCAAAATGCATCGAGAGTTCGTGTATTTAGGCACAAAATAAATCTTAATTTTATATATATAATAGGGGTGAATTAAGGTCAAACTAAGACCCCAATGCATAACTAAGACCAAAAATTAAACCCTGAATTTGAAAATATACGGTTGTGATTAGACAATTATGCGATGCATCATAAGAATGAATGAATCTCACTAAAATGTTATAATTGACCAATTAAAATACACGTCCTCATTTAATTATGAAAGATTGCGATTAATATGTATAATTATCTACACATTATCTCAATAAATAATTAGAGAGGATTTTAGAAATCTACAAACACATTTATCATTATTTGATTCAAATCGTCAAAAAATTATCATTACATATTATGATTATTAAATAAACATATATTGATATATAATAAAAGATATAAATATTTTATCTCCTTACTCACGACATGTTTTATTTATAATACCAACATTGTTCTCTTGGGTTTTCTGTATTGATTTATACATTTATTTCTGAGTTTAAAATTAATAATTTTCTATCTATGATGATTGTCGTATATATGTAAATTGATTAATACAAAAAGTTATAATGATTTGTACATATTATTTGTTACATGTTTTAAGTTATACTATATGATACACGTCATTGTTATTTGTGATGCTAGATATAATTACTTGTGGTTATAGATGTATAGATCCATATTGGTTGTTTTATTATTATGATTATTTGATATATGATTGTTATATGTAAAAGGAAAATATTATTATCTTCAATGCAATATACCATAGTCAACTAAATACATGACTCCTGAATGTTATGATAAAACTCCTAATAAATAGTAACTTACCATACATAAATCTATTGTGATTACCACAAATATCCTTCTTGGTTAAGTTAATTAAAAATAATCATCCACGTGGCCAAAATATAAACGCTCGGATCATGTAATCCAACGACTAATTCTAGGTCTTAATCCTGCGTTCAGATGTAGTTCGAATATGAGTGCAAATATCTCTCTCTCTATATATATATATATATTGCATAAGTAAAACGAAATCGTTTGATAAAGTGGCGCCACGTTAACTGTCATGTCAGATACACTTTTGACCAATATTTAATTTGTGGAAAATAGACTATGATGTTTAAGTTTGTTAATTTATTCACAACTTTTAAAGTTCTTGTGCAAAATATATATACATCAAAAGTTCGTCTATTTAAGTGCCAATATCCTTTTAAGATATGTTAGTCCAAAAAAACTCCTATAAGCAAAAGAATAGAGAAACAAAAAATATTTTAATCTAGATATCTATGTGATGCAAATATTTTTTTAGATAGATCTTATTAAACCGAAGAACAAGAACACTGAAAAACGATAGAACAATCACAAAATTTAGTGGTTCAATCCACACATAAGGGTTAACAATTGGCCTAACTGATTGAGTAATAACATGGCTACAAAATTAGCTTCCTTACTGATATGTTTAATTTTAAAACAAACGACCAAACTTCTTATCACCTTGCAGTGTTGGATAAGCTCGTCATGTTGGAAACATAATATACATGTTAAATATGATTGATAAACGAAAGCAGAAACGTACTTGGATTGATGACGTTCTTGTTGAATTCGAAGTTGAGAAATCGTCTTCCAAGTGATACATACAAAACGTAGAGAGAAATTGTAGAAATTTCATTTGGTACGTTAGTTGATAGGAATGAGATACTATCAACGTATTTATATGTTCACTTGGGGACCATAACCCCGTATTTAGAAAATGGGTCCATAAGATTTATCATAACTTCAATTTCACCCATAACAAAATTAAAGTTATCCAAAATGGTATTTGCATAATAGTTTCCATACTTTTATAAATGATCATTTGACCCCGTGATTATATTAATTTAGTAGATCACTTAATTGGGTCATTTGATAGATAGTCATTAATATATACAACCGTTAGATGAATATGTTAGGCCATATTATAATGTTCGAACAATCTACCACTTGGGCCAACATAAAAGTCACCAAATGGTTGCTCATTACTGAAGTTACGTGCTTACTATCTATATCAATCATTTCATCCATCCGGTCTACTAAACATGTTAATATAGAACTAAAGAAGTTTAAGTCATAACACGTTTACACGACCAATCTCATCAGTGATCACATATATCAACACATCTAGCAACACATATCAAAATATGGGTGTGCAACATGGAAATTACATGCTACGTGATCGTGCGCATGTCTATTTCCAACTGGTCCTCTGAAGTCTTAAGTGAGATCAGAAATACCAGCGTGTAATTTAGAGTGACTGAAACCAAAGTAACTGAAGTGTGCACTCAATGACTGAAACCAAATGTCATGACATAGATAAACGTCAACTCCCACTAAATTAAAGTATCACAAGGCTGCAGATCCATGTGAAAAATATGCTTATGAAAGACAGATGGTGACAATCATTTAGTGAAAGGATCTGTCAGCATGGAAGTTGAACTCAAATGTCTAATAGACAAGTGTTTACTCTGAATTATCTTTAATTATAAGGAACTTGATGTTTATATGTTTAGACCTCGAAAATATCCTATTGTTGTTATTGGAGTATATGACTGTGAACTTATTAATACAATATAGCTGAAGTGGTCTTTCAATACTGTCCACAATTTGCAGTCTTTTAACAAAGTTTCGCAGTTATACTCCATTATGTGATGCCTTAAAACAAGTTATGAATTCTGTTTCCGTAGTAGAGATGGCTATAAGTGTCTGCTTAACATTTTTCAAAAGAAAAGGCCTATCTGGCAAGCACGAATACAGAACCTGACGTGGATAATTGTCTAGGCATCCCACAAAACCAAAATCATAATCAATATACCAAATAGTCTCAAACTGATCTGAATTTCCATAAGTGAGCATACAGTCTTTTGTTCTCTGCGGATACCGCATAACCCTTTGGACTGATTTCCAAATGATCCAAACTAGAATTACTCAAGTATCCACCTAGCATGCGCACTATGAACACAATATCTAAACGCATACATACTTGTGCATACATAAGACCTCTCTCTGCCAACGCATGAGGAATTAATTCCATTTTATTTTCCTCAATATAAATTCTGGGGTACTGACTTAAACTAAATTTATCACCTTTAGACATAGGGGTATCTCCTGGTTTACAGTCTGATATTCCAATCTTGCTAATACTTTA
This sequence comes from Monilaria moniliformis, assembly GCA_034509125.1. Classification (NCBI taxonomy): domain Eukaryota; kingdom Viridiplantae; phylum Streptophyta; class Magnoliopsida; order Caryophyllales; family Aizoaceae; genus Monilaria; species Monilaria moniliformis. Next base: position 5,799 of record JAYDZE010010581.1, read on the forward strand.
TTGATGTAATTCTCTTTTGATGATCCAAGTACACTCAGGGAATGATCCTGATGTATCTAGATTCCTAATACAAAAGAGGCGTCACCAATATCTTTCATTTCAAAATTTCCGGAGAGAAATTTCTTAGTGTAACGTAGTGAATCTACATCATTGCAGGCAAGTTAAATATCATCGATGTATAGAACCAAGAACATAAATATGCTCCCACTTAACTTGTAGTATGCACATTTATTAAACAGATTCATCTCAAAACCGAACAAGACGAAAACTTTTTTTTAACAAGATGACAACTTGATGAAACATAAAATACCATTGACAATATACTTGCTTAATACCACAAATGTATTTCTTTAGTTTGAGACCACCTTCTTTGGGTCACAAGATACAAAGTTTTTCAGATTGCACCATATATATTGTTTTAGTAATGTCCCCATTAAGAAATGTTGTCTCTACATCCATCTAGTGTAGCTCTGAATTAAAATGAGCTACTAGTGCCATAATTATTTTGCTAATCTACTCTTGAGTGTTAGAGTTTTCCATGGTTTGACAAAAAATTGACTGAGTCATTTTTCATCACTCTAATGTCTACCTCATGCTCTTGGAGATATATAATATATTATTTTATAGAAATTGTATGTCTCTCACTCTAATGAATATACTTAATGACACTATTAGCTAATGTTCTTGAGGAGATTGAGGTTGTTCCTCATGTTGATGTTCAGGATGTTGAACAGTTGAACCTATCATTAATCATCTCGAAAAATGATCTTGTAGTGGGATCACCAAACTTAAAACTCCTAGATCTTTCAGAGTAACATACAAAGTAACAACTCACTGATTTTAGAGTCTAGCTTTTACTCTTGTGGCCTCTAATAGGTCGAGCCTTTGCTGGACAACCCCTAAAATGTAAAAGTCCTAAGTTGGGGTAACTATAGTTGCTTAAGCAGATACTCGGTTTATGATTTATGTGGGGTCTGAAGCCCATTTTCCGAAAAGGATTATGACAAAATGGAATGATTGATTATGCATCTGGACATTGTTCACTTGAGTCAACATATCTACCATAGTATTTACCACGATCGGATGTGACGTTCTTTATTCTTTTGGCAAGTTGATTGTCAACTTTAGCCTTATACATTTTTGAACGTGTCCAGTGCTAGAGATTTCTCACTTCTTAGATAAAGATAACCATATCAGAAATTATCGTCTATGAATGTGATAAGATATCATTGACCATTCCAAGAAGTAACAATGAACGATCCACATATATCACAATTAATAAGTTCAAAGACGTCCGTTGTCCGCTTGTCATCAAATTTTGTAACATTTGTCAGTTTTCCCCTGATATATTTAATGCAGACTTGAAAGTTTGTCGTATTGGGAATCGTGAGAATTCCAAATGACACAAGTCTTTTAAATCTTCATTTGAAGATATGACAAAATACTTATGCCAACCGTGTAGCAGAATTCTCACTCGTTTATCTACGCTTAGTACCCTGTGTGTAATAGCACAAAGTCTATCATCAAAGTGAATCCAGGTACAGATGGTAAATTATTTTTTGAACAAACATAAGTGAAAAGTTTAAGATTCTTCACGTGTCTAGCGTGCTATTCGACGCAATCATTCTTCTTGTGTCAATCTTTCTTGCAAAAGAAGCATGCGACAACAGATGTCTTATCTTAAACTATTTTGCAGATGGACCCGCAACATTGTTAGAGAAATTGAGAAGAATCATCTTCTCCAAAACGGACTCGGTAAGACTCTTCGTCCCCTCGTCATTTCTTCTATTTCCCTTTGAGTTGTTTGTTAAATGATGAAACCTTTGATTCAACCTCAATTAACTTGAGTGAGATGAATGAAATTGATCGAAAATTAGGAACCCATTCGAAAGATTTGAACAAATTTGAATATAAAAGGGTTGAATGAGAACCACAGTTTCTCTCAGCATCTTTTGACAAACAAATGGTGTGCTTCAAAACTGATTTCGAAATCCAACAAACAACTGAAAAATCTTCCTTTCGAATCTTTCTTAAAAAAAATTGATGGAAGAATCATTTAAGATTCAAAATCTTGAAACTCATGAAGTGGAGTAACAACTCCGTCAACCAGTTAACCAAAACAAGGAAGAAAACTGAAGCCAAATTCAAACGAAAAAAAATAGAATTTTCTCTTGGCATTCCATCGAACACGTGGATGGGATTCATCTGGAAACCGATAAATAAATAAAATACCACACATTTTCGTGCAAAATTTCCAAAGATTTCATGTAATAACTAGGTAAAAACCTCGAAATGATTGAGTTCTTACTGAAACACCGAAATAAATTCAAAGAATTTTTTCGATCAAGAAAGAAGAAGAATTTTCTGGGCAAAAGGTAAAAGAAAGTTCTTTTAGTACTTTTATCCAACACATAAAGGGTGTCAAGTCAAACCCAGAAAATGACAATTCCTTTCAAATTTTTACCAGAAACTCGAATCAATTACACCACAAACTTCAAAGAAGTTCGAGTCCATGCAAAAAATTTAATGATAATCTGACGATTTTTTATCAAAATCAAAATCGAAAGCACTAAGACTAACAATCAACACTTTGAAATTGGCCTTGGAATTTCATCGAACAATTGGCGGTCATAATATTCTAATTGAAGACAAAACAAGAAACTGCACATTTATTTCGAAATTTACTCAAGAATCTTTCAATGCATCATATAACATTCAAAAAAAGATTGAAAATTACACTTTTCGGATGATTCCACAAGAGGAATAACATCAAACATGGATAACAATTTTCATATATCATATCAATGCATTAATTCAAGCATTTTATCGAACATCTTTGGCGGAATAAAAAATTTCAAAATTTCTCATTAAAATATGCACTAAAATTTCAAAATTTCTCAACATTTAAACATTCAATTCGATCAAGCATGTAGTGGCTCTGATACCACTTGTTGGAAATATAATATACATGTTGAATACGATTGATAACGAAAGCGGAAGCGTACTTGGAATGATGACGTTCTTGTCGAATTCCAAAGTGAGAAATCATCTTCAAAGTGATACATACAAACCATAGAGAGAAATTGTAGAAATTTCATTTGGTACGTTAGTTGATAGGAATGAGATACTATCAACGTATTTATACGTTCACTTGTGGATCATAACCCTGTATTTAGAGAACAAGTCCCTAAGATTTATTATAACTTCAATTTTACCCATAACAAAATTAAAGTTATCAAAAATTTATCTGCACAATAATCCCCATACTTCTATAAATGATCGTTTGATCCTGTGATTATATTAACAAAATAGATCACTTAATCGGGTCGTTCGATAGATAGTCATTAATATATGTAACCGTTAGACGAATATATTGGGCCATATTATAATGTTTCTACACGCCGAACTCAGAATTGTCTGTCTATTATGAGTTCGTACCATCAACAACAACTTTCCTTGAACTCCTGAATAACCCAACTTCTTCAACCAAGATAGGGCTTTTATAATCTCCATCGCTATCTCATTCTTCAACATCAACATCACACATTCCCTATCTCGGAGGGAGATCCTCGGCTGCAGCCTGCCATGTGCGTCCGTCTATTCTTGTCTAACAGTTTGTGCTCAAGCATTAACTTGTGCAGGGTTCTTATGAGACTGCTCCATAATCCAAGTAAAATCTACATAATTCAATAAATTTCTTAAAATAATAATATTATCTGATCCCGACTTGAATGACTAGTAGCTCTTCATATTCTCATCTTCTCCTACTCACCTCTTGCTCTAAACCCAAGTAAAGTAAATATGCAAAAATGAGTTTACCTAATTCATCATGTGTTGCGTGCTTTAACGACCGAAAAATATAATTATATTTCTCACATTTCTTAATAAGTATACAGTAAAAAATGCTTCAAAAAGAAAACATATATACGACGACAAATGACAGCTATGACTGCTTAATCGATCGGTTCGATTAATAACCGAACCAAATTGTCGGTTAACCGACTATTTTTATTATAAAACTAGAAATCGAAATCGGTACCGATATAGATTCGTTTAGACTTCTAACCGATAGGTTAGTCGTTTAAGCGATAAAATCAAAATAAAAATTTGAAACAAATTTTAACTATTAACATGAAAAATTTACATCTATAGGTCATATATAGCTAAAGTAAGGCCAAAATGCAAAGACGACTCGATCCTAAGACCTCGCGATAAACGTGCGTGCCCTTAACCATTGGGTTACATGCTCACTATTGACATCATAACTAACAGTAATATATTTATAAATTACTTAGATCAATTTTTTCGGTTATAACCGATAACCAAATTTTTTTAACCACTAATTGAAACCGAACCGAAACAGAAAATTTCGGTTATTGATTAACCAATAACTGACTAACCGAATAATCACCCCTAATGATAGCTCAATTGGTAAGATGCTCCATCTTCACTCCAACTAATAAGCATGAGTTTCCAGACATCTTGGATGCGTGGGCGAAAATCTTAAGAAAAGAAAATATATATACAAATAAATATAAGGGATAATTGCCATTTAAATCATAACTTTTCGTTGACTTCTGGTCAATCTCATAACTTTTGAAACTGGAACATAA